>CM066032.1:1361176285-1361455157 GCA_033557465.1 Ichthyophis bannanicus | reverse complement strand
CACAGCGAAAAAGGAAAAACAACTGTGGCAAAATGTACCACCTACTAATGTCCATGTCAGTTTTGCTGCTGCACAAGGGGGGATCATTGTAAAACGTAAGACGATTGTATCTGCAATCCAACAACCTCATGTTTAAATTTGTTTTTGCGCGCTGGCCATGCATAGTCAAGTGTTCTGTGTTCAATATACCACAGTCCTTCACAAGTGCATGGGTGTCCCCTACAATGAGGAGCACTTCCTGCACACACAATTGCATCAGCAGTGCCATCGACACCTCTGTCATGGCGGAACTCAGTAGTCCAAAGATCAATAATGTCCATCCAGTCATGTGTGGCACTCTCAGTGAGGTAAAACATCCAATGGCAAAATGTCATAGCAAAGGACTTGCATGGTGGTCTGTCCTCAAACAGGGGGTGGTGCTGACAACGGTTTGCAGTGTAAGACATGTGTCTGGTCGGTTGTCTGGCCTGTAGTCAGGAAGCAGGGGAAGTAATGTTATCGTCAGGGACACCCTGGAAATAATAAACAAAAATGTCATAACGTCCACAGCTGCTGGATATGCTGAAGAAAGGGATACAAAGGCAAACATGACCTGATAGCAACATTAAACAATAACCTTGTGGCCAACATCAGTTAGTTACACAACCACAGACATGGGTGTTCACATGGATTATGTTAATGTCACCTGCTCCAGTCACACAGGTGTGTTGCAGCTACCAACACCATGATGCAGCTGTCCATGTGAGCATAGAGGAAATGGTACATGACCATCACAACAACATCAAATCATCACAATTTAAAGACAGATGTAATGATCCGAAAAAGGAAAAACACATAGACATACCGTGCTGTGTGCATCAGGTGTATCGCACCAATCGCTTGAGTCACTAACAACAAGAGCAGGTACACCTGAAGGGAGACAATGTCAACAGAAGGTGGAGCATCAGGGGCATGTCAAGCCACTGTTGATGACTGGCCACGATTATGTGCATATTCTGGAAAAAAGAAATAAAAACACACACAGTGCTTAATCACAACACAAATACACATGTCCTCTCAATGCACAACAAAACATCACACTAATGTTGACAACGTCAAACGCCACTATGTAAGAGGTCGGTATAGCAGTAGTCACAACAGGACCAACCCAGGGGCACAGAACCCATAACAGCACATGATAATGTATGAGTATGAGACAATGCGTCATCAAACAGGGCAACCGAGAAAAACACAAGCCACACAAAAACAGTATGCAAATGTAAATCTATTGCCATCTGTAACACATGGCCTGTAGGCCACCGGTGTATATTGGTACATATAGACGGGCCCAGTGAACATATGGCAAAGATAGCCCTGTTGTTGTCTGATAGTACCCTTTGCTTGTGGGAAGAGAAAGTGTAGGCACAAAAACTACAGGAAACAACATCCTACACCCACATGCAGGTCTGCTGTACATGGCCACATTGAGAGTGTGCAGTGGAAATGCAGAGAAAACCATAAACACAAGGGAATATGAGTGGACAACATCAAGAGATGGGTCGTACCGAGGCTAAACCTCACAAATAGGAAAACCAAAAACTTTTTTTTCAATTTTTCTGGTGCAATATGACAGACAGTAAACACAATAATTACTGCAAGGAACACACCATGGTCTATGTAAAAACCAACCCAAACAAATCCACCTACCAAAACCAAATGCATATTGGCGGATGTACACGACACATGACAAGTGCAACCAGCCACAACAGCATCCGAAAAAAGTTTTTCCTCTGCATTGGAGACATAAGAGAAGCAAACAAATGTAATGTTATAGCTGTGAATAAACACAAGCCTGCAACCCCGTCATGCCCTACATCAGCTGTCAACACCCCACAACACCGCCCCACAATTACCCAGCCACTGCTCCCTATCACAACCCTGTACATATCTCAACATGTCAAAGGCATCAATGGAGGTAGTTGCAGGCGATCTACAGGTGTGTGTAGTGTCCCTGTCCCATCTTTAGCACCTCTCTGTCCTTGTACGACACAGAGCAATAGAGGTGGATGCTGTACACCAGGCTTTTGTCCTCTATTCCCAGATTGCAATATACCCTGTCCAGACCCCCAGTTTGGCAGAAAGGACACCTCCCTACCTGTGCATGGTCTCCCAAAGTGTATGTTAACCCACAACTGGCAATTGGCAAAACGCCATGGACAACTATGCACCTCCAACCTTCATGTCTCCACGTATCAAAACACATATCCTGGTTTGTACATCTCATATTTCTGTAATATTAGGCAGCTATGTGCTGATGATCCCATGCACAAATAGGCATTCAAAATGTGTACATGTTGTAAAAAAAACCACCCCAGGCTCTGCATGTGAACACCCCCCAACCCTGAGAGGCTGCACTCAGCCATCCCCCAATGTGTGTAGTCAGCACGTCCAAAAACATGCATAACCTACATGTGCAACTCTGATAAAATAGCTGGCAACCTAAGTCTGTGTATGTAAGCCAATGTAATGCCTCGCTTGCTTGTGTTCTGCAATAAATTTTTTCCTATGGTCTGTGTTCATACAGTGAACCTACACACATACACAGCATGTATCAGACGCATGATGGCCGTACTGTTGTCACAGCATCAGCGAGATAAGCCATTTATTAATCCATGAAATACCTGCTATGACCCACAAGGACAGACCCCCCATTCTGTGCCAACACACCTGGGACGAACTGTAAACCACCCCTTGATGTTTCTTGGGGCCCCCTAATACATACACCTACGATGTGTGTAGATATCCATCACTGCAGTGAAGGGTAGAGCTCACCAAGGTACAACATGTTGTGAGGTAAAACACTCCCTTGCTGGACATGTGCACAGGGTATCCCCCCTTTCCCCCCCACCCTAGACATATCCATGTCATGGCTACCTGCTCACCTACACATTTTGACACACGTCACGGTTGACATCCACAAACCACACACATTGTTGATACAATCCTCACATACTAGCACGAACTATGTCTATTGTGCTTTGTGTGACATGTTGCCACACACATGAGGAGCACTCAAACATAGGCATCGCACAGGAGCTTAATACCAACAAAAGCATCACAAATGTGTCTGATGTAAATGCAACACAATGGACAAATGTCCACAAACAGGGAGTAAACGCCCAACGTGAACATCGCAACATATGTCTGACACTGTGCGGCAGCCATATAATGTAAAAAAGCACCTTGTGGTCTGACAACAGCTGCTGCTATCACAGACCGACACTATCTGGGATGTCACCCGCCAAACATCCCACAGAGATACCAAACAAACCCACACATCATCTGCAACCAACTGTTGTTGTGCACTCCCCACATATTTGTGCCACACACAGGCACCTATGTTATGTTCGCATTGAGAGTCAACTGTTAATGCAGTGTTGCATACACATGCAATATGTACATAAAACATAACCCAATAACCATTACACACATTGTATAGCACATTCGTGTGGTAAGATAATTAATACGTACATGAGAACAGCTCTGCAATCAGCCTCCGCCTGACTGCTGAGCCCTCCCGTGTGTCACCACTGGCAGTACAGGGGGGCACATTGGATCTTCCTCAAGATCCGCATTAATCTCTGCAGGGATATCGTGCCTGAGAGCAATGTTGTGCAGGATGCAACAGGCTATGATAATCTCTGCAACACTGCGGGCTTATATTGTAAGGCCCCACCTGTCCTATCCAGACACCTGAAGCGACTCTTCAAAACGCCAAAGGTGCGCTCTATCACTGAGCGGCTGGAGGCATGGGCCTCATTGTACCTCTGCCTCTGCAAGTGTGCGTGGCTGACGAACAGGAGTCAGCAGCCAGGGGCGACAACCATATCCTGCATCACCTGCAGAAAGAAATGTTGCATGTAAATGCAGGGGTCCATGTGAAACATTCCTCACAGCTGTGTAGACATGAGATACAAACCCACAAAACATGATGACACTAATATACAGCACAACAACTGTGCAGCTCTAACAGATATACATATGATGACATAAAACTTAACACATGGCCTATGCAGCCTGTAAACACCTAGCAAATATTAAAAAGGTTACAGAGACACCCTTAGCTTGTGTGTGTGTGTGTGTGTGTGTGTGTGTGTGTGTGTGTGTGTGTGTGTGGGTGTGTGTGTGTGCAACATGCGTATGGTAATGCAGTTACTGTCCACATCTGCAACACCACAACTGTGAGACCACAACAGCAATACAATGCTCACATAATCAAAGGGTATGTCTCATCACTAACCGAGAAAAAACACACAGCCATTTGCGAGAGCCACACATATACACCATGTATGCCATGGAGGTATGTAAGAATGAAAAACATATCACCTATATACATCCTGTTGATGAAGGTCAGCATATCAAGATTTGTTAGTCAGCCAACATATGCTGTGTAGTGCTGTTTGCTAATCCCTGTAATTGCCATCCTCTGCACATTCCCCATCCTGTACACATCCCTTTGAAGGTACAGTCGTCCAACATGCACACTGTACCCCTCATTAGTATGCCCACCAAAACACATGCATAGCCACATTACTGTCCTGTGTAGCTGGTTCCAATACCTCCCTGTATGTACCCACTTAGTCCCCCTGCTATAACTGTAATCTCTCCACAATGTGAGGCTAAGTGCGGATGGGCAGACAAGTTGACAGTAACTTACGCTCATCTACAGTGGCAAAGTACTGTAAACCCTATATAGTGTTACAAGCCTGCTGTGACATAGCCAATATGTATGGCCAGAGATATGCACACGTCTCATTCCCTGCTGGAAAGCTCAACATCATCCATGAGATATTATTATACACCTACTCATGTTAGCTATTGACCCCTGGGTGACAACTCCATCACAGAGTGCGTGTGTGAAACGAAAACACACATGACACGTGTGTAGTTATACGGATTGCCCAAAAATAAATGTTAAATGACCTCGAAACATTATGCAACAATTAACCATCATCACATTAGTATGTGATGGACAAAACCCCCCACCCCCCATCCCATGTGTGCATATGCCAACAACATGCACTCTGAGGGAAGCATCAACAACATTGACATATCCACTGTGGTGTATGCACATGTACAACATGTGCATGTTAAGATCATATACTGTTAAGAGCATTATGATCTGCGGTTAATGTCTGTGGTCTTAGTAGACGTACAGACACCTGTCATCATGTATACTGACACCAGTCCTGTGGATAACATCTATCATATGTGAAGTGCATGTGTTCCAAAATAATACATCAGCATCTGTGATTACACATAGAGACATGTAGAAAGACATACATAGATAACACATTCTGACATACTCACCCAGCAATATACATTCGGCATATCGCCCCTCCTCAAATTGTGTGAATAGTGCCGAGTGATGCAGGATATAGGAGTCATGGGTGGACCCTGCAAACCTAGGGACCACATTCAGAATATGCAGATCTGCATCACATACAACCTGAACATTCAGGGAATGGTAGTGTTTGCGGTTGCGGTACGCTACCTCCCTGTCTCTAGGCGGGACCAGGGCAACATGTGTGCAATCAATAGCTCCCATCACGTGTGGTATCCCGGCTAATGCCTCAAAGGCCTGGTTCAGGGTCCACCATTGTTGCCTAGTGTGGGGCATGGCTATGTAATTCCCCACCCGGCTGACCATGGCACGCAGTACTTGGTGGAGACATCGTGAGAAGGTGGGGCGGCTCATGCCACCCACTGCGGCCACAGATGACTGGAAACAGCCGGAGGCAAAGAAATGTAAGGCAGCAAGGAGCTTGACTAAACCTGGTATTGCATGGGAACCGATCAGTCAGGGGCTCGAGGTCAGGTCTTAGATCCTCATAGAGACCCCTAATAGCCCTTGTGCTCAGTCGGTAAAGGGAGATGACCTGGTCCTCTCGCATGTCATGGAGCTGGGGTCGGGGCCTGTAGAGGCGTGGCTGCCGAGCCTGCACCTCGGCACGCCTTCTGCGCCGTGCACGCACAGCACCTGGCCGGACCACCCCCACAGCTGCAGGTCTGAGTTGCTGCGGGACTATACCCATGCCCTGTTCCACAGCCCCATCGACACCATCTCCCCTGTCCGGCAACCCCAGCATCTGCCCACTACACAGGACACATGCAGAAACATATATATGCGCCATAAACTCCTCCCGGCAAACTAAACCAAACAAAGCTGTCACACACAAAAACCTATCTAAGCTATGTACAAACTACACACCACAGAGGACTATACACACACAAGACAATACAATCCCCAGTACAAACAACACCAAAACAATCTACACATACACCTGTGTAGACTCCCTTCCTGTCTCTCAGCAAACACACTCCTACTCTTCTCCGCCTAGAACCCTCAACGTGGACAAGCTGTACTCCTTCACTTATATATGTTGTTTTCATTGCCTTGACGGGGAATGCGCATGCGCAATTGCTCGCAGACGACAATCTTGTGTCGCGCGCATGCGCGGCTCTACGCATGGGTGTCGGCATGTGCGTGGTGACACCTACATGCGCATTGCCTCGCACATGCGCAAAACGGACACAGACGCCCATGCGGCACTCACCGTAATGCGCATGCGTTGTCCTACAATGTCTCTCAGCGCATGTGGGTGGTCACGTGTACAGACACCCATGCGTAAGCCGGCACGCGCACGCCGCAGGAGCGCGATGCACGAGCGCGACGCACGAGCGCGACGCAAGAGCGCCACGCCTGCACAAATGCGCATGTGCCGAAACAAAAGGGGGAAAAAAAAAGTATAAATAGACCTGAACACGTGGCACAAGTTGAGGGTTGTTAGAGGAGTTTCACCTACAGACAGAGAGATAGAGAGACATCCAGAGACAGAGCCTAGGTTAGAGGTAGTCCACAGGAAGGAGTGAGACAGACAGGTACAGAGTGCAATAGGGATTGAGGCTGTGGTGGGAGTAAGTCAGAGGAAGGAGAGATAGAGAGAGCTAGACAGAGTCTGAGGGAGAGAGGCTGTGTTAGGGGTACGGCACAGGAGAGAGGGAGAGGATAACAACATACGGTCAGTGTATTATCCCTGTCCCCTTGCTTATTTACGTGACAGGTCACCTGTGTTAGAGTGTACTGTATTGTGTCCTGTAGTGTAGTGTCCCTGTTATTTGTTTTGTGTGCTCTGTCCTGCTGTGTGTAGGTGAGTGTGCGTGTGGTGAGAGGTGCCTGTGCCCAAGAGGGAGATGGAGAGGGACAGTGACAGAGAGGGTCAGGGTGAGGTGGTGGAGGATGTGGGCCAGCCAGTTGGTGCTGAGTCACCCATGGCACAGACTGCACAGGCTAGGCAGGAACAGGCAGGGCCATCTGCTGTGCCACAGCAGTCACATTACAGCCAAACAGCCAAAAGAAAAAGGATCCCTCTGCCTGCAACACAGAGGAAGAGAGCAGTAAAGTTCAGTGACAGGGAAAACCATATACTACTGTCATATGTCATAGACAACTATGATGTATTATTTGGCAGAATGAGCACACGCACAACTGTGGCAAACAGAATGGCCGTGTGGGAGGATTCGCGTGCTGCAATGTCTGAGGTAGGGGGCCCTGCACGTGATATTGAAAGCCTCAAAAAAAGGTTTTCAGACATCAAGAGAGGTGTCCGTCAGCACATGGTTGCTGAAAAACAACATGCTATGGGCACAGGTGGCGGAGGCCCCTTCATACCCACACTCACGCCCCTCGAACAAGAACTCGCAACACGATTGGGAGACATCTACCTTCGTGGACTGCCTGAGGCCCTTGATACCGCACATCCACATGCAGGTATGTACACTAACTGCTCTTTTGTGTGTCCCGTATAATCACAACATTTCATACAGAACAGTCATATGCACATATACTCCCATATGTGTCACCCAATCCTCATCATGTCCCTATCCTGGTGGAACATGTGTGTGATATATCCGTACATCACCTCTTATGTTGACATGTCTGTGGTCAACATCCTAACGTAGCTCCTCAACCCATCCTCAAAATAATCTGGGATTGTGAAGCACACACACACACAGACACGAGTCGCTAGCCTACAACACACCTGTGATTGCCATACACTCTATTACTGTGCTGGTCATTTCCAAGGCATGTTCCTATGACATTACATCAATAAAGTGCTGCATGTGCAGCTTAGTGGGCCAAAGGTGCTGTCTAGTTGCCATCCGCTACACAATGGGTCACTGCGAGTCACATGGAGCAATGATAAGATAAGCTGACATACAAATATGAACCATACTCAGAATCGCACACACACATGTAGTGTTTTGCAAAACCAGGTTTGATGGTGGGGGCAGGAACACGCATGTGCGGACATTTGTTGCACAGCTGAGGAACGGGATGCTATGGGCAAACATGTGCAATGTGACCATGAACATGAACAAGGGCAACCTGCCATCTGTGCATGGGCACAGCACACACATGTGGTCCAGACTCAGCTACATGGTGCGGACAAACACGTCTGGGAGTGTGTCCTGTGTCCGGCATGCCGCACACATGGATGGAGGCAACCCATCCTGTCTGTGTGTTTGTGGTAGGCGATGGCCTATGCCCCATGCTAATTGAACTAAGCTGACAGGCCTAACAAGCTTGCCCTGTAAATGATGTCTGTGAAGAGGCCTATAGGAATTGCACATCCCCCTATATGCTGCTGTAGACGTTTAAATCATTAAAAGCAATGCATTAACCTAGACAAGTACAATTTCAATAATGGGAGAAATATGTTTAAATGCCGACTGATAAGACAATGCAGCTGTAAGGGATCTAAATGAAACTGCTGACACAAAGGCTGCTGAGCCCTGCTACCCTACACACACAAATTGGCTCAATGGCCTTGGAAGTATTAAAGTAACAAGCTGAATAACTGCCCATTGTACTTGTGACTAGGAGGGGGACAAAGCAGGTGCTGAGCCCATTCCAAAGAAATATTTGGATAATCATATCAGTAACGGGACCAATAGAAGGGGTACGGGAGGAAATGGCAGGTTAGCGGGACCAATGAAATGTTTCTCTATACCTGGAATGGAGGAAATGTCAAGAAACGTATTTTCTTTTGCCAGAGTACGGGGCTCAGCCATATTGAAATGTATTAGTGTCTGAGCATGTGCACAGTAAACTGGCTTGGATCCCTGAAAACACTACTGGTGTAATTTAGTGCATGTTTATCTGCTGCTCCATTTTCTGTATCACACACGTATACATATGTGGATTCCTGAAACATATGTGTCTCTCTCTTTGATTGTTCCCAATGCAGGTGACTACAGAGAAATGGGTGCTGAGGAGGAGGAGGAGGAGGAGGAGGAGGAGGAGGTGGAGGTCAACATCACAGCCCCAATGAGCCTGGTGGAGGCAGAGGCTGCTGTCTCAGGGGGCAGCACAATTGCTGATGATGAGTCCCTGGAGCCACACATGCACACCAGGACACCACTGGTGGAAGCAGAAATAGAAGGCAGCCAACCACAACCAATGCCAGCCGAAGACGCACATACACCTCTCCCGCAGATGATGATGGGGGAGTTGAGGGCCTATGGTGCATCATCACATCGTAATGCTGAAGGTGGGTGACAAAGACTGTCACAACCACACCACAGACACCAGTAGTCTATAGTTGGTGTATGTGTGGTGGCTGTCCCAACATCACCTACACACATGTTACATGTTACGCTCACATTTATGAGATGTGTGAGAACAAAAGGTAGCGGGGTACATTAAATGATGTTATTGTGTCCCACAGTAGAATAGTGTAAGGTCAGGTTGATACACACAGATGCAGACATAAGAGGAATGTTTATGACGGGCCAGCACGTTCTGACATCATAAATAGATACTGAAATTGGCAAACCAACATCCTGCCTCTCTGCAGACACCCAAATGTCTTGTGAACAGCAGGATGACAGCTAACCCATAGTCTGCCAAAGTAATGAGCATATATACAGCTATGTAACCCTCCTCTGTGTAACAGTGAAGGTGCATATGTATCACTCAGGTTGTCACATATGTGCAGCAGAGGGGCACATGTACAGGTAAGGTGTGTTTATCTCTGCGCTCACCTAACATCCCATAGCTTCATTTACAAACAAATGTTCCTTGGCAGTAATTGTGTTTATCCCTCCACATGTGTCCCCAATTGTGATGGATTAGGTCAACCGTCCTGTGTTAATCACTGTTGGTGTCCAGCTGATATATTTGTGTCTAGTGCATGCTGCACCTCACCAACACGATGGATATGTGATAGCTCTCATTGGCCAATCCTGTTTGCCACAACAGTAGTATGTGGGTGTGTCTGCACAGCCTGTATATCGTTGTGATGGCATCCCACATCTACGTCGTGAGATGTGTCCTCTGGGTTAGTCTGACATCTACTACTGTGGTCATGAGGTATATTGCCCCTATCCATCTGTGTGATGTTGTCTGCCGTATCACATCACCAATCGTGTGGGATGTGCATGACATGTTTGTGTATGGCGCTCGAGTAGTGGAGACGTATCTAATAGAGCACCCTGTATCCCATGCACAGGCAGTAGACGCAGTCTGGACCGTATACGCCATGCAGTGGAGCAGAACACAAGGGAGGTGTGTGCTGAGCAGCGGCAATTACGTGACATTGTACAAAACATGCCGTCCCTCGTATATGTGAGGCCCTTGAGGGCATACTTGAGGTTCTGCGACGATGTGCACCTGCACCACCACCAGCACTGGTTCCAGATGGGGGTCATGGCCGGGGGAGAAGGGGTGTGGGGGGCCGACGTGTCAGGCGTGGGCGACCACGTCGCCAATAACGGTAGAGTAATATATGCATAATCCTGATACTATCCTATATTTCTCTATGTTGCTATGCTCAGTTGGAGAACATATGTATCCAGTTAAACATATTTCAGAGTGTTTGTTATGTGTCAAATGTGAAAAGATGACATATGCTAATCATATGTTGTGTGTCTGTCAGCTAAACCTTTTCTTTGTAACACAACAACATGTAACTATACATGTTTATATGGTAACCTACATCTGAGGGTAAAGCTGCAACAATAAATAGCTGTCTTACCATACATACAGTGTGTGTGTACAATGAGTGTCCATGTTGTCCCATGTGTATCTCGGTGTTTGGGGGTGGGAACCCTATATGAGCCGCACCCAGGTCATATAGTGCTGGGTGCACTATATGACCCACACACAGGTTCCCTGTGACATATACTTTGCCAGAGGCAGCTACAATTGTCATGCTCCACACATATGTAATGTGTCATGTGCACCCTGTTTCGCCACAGCCTTGGGGCTGCAGCGGCACAGTGTGCACAGACATCCATGTGGTCACAGGGGGACTATGTTGTCAATGGCTGGTTTACTTGACATACTCATCACCGTGTGCAATCCATCATATACTACACATTGGTGGCATATGTGTGACCGTTGCCCTTGACCACATCAATAATCACGTGCCTCCCACCCCACCATAGGGATGCCTGTGTCAGAGGCATAAATGGGTGTCATGCCTATGTTGGAGACTCAAATATGTGCAGATCTTTGTTTCACATAGGACCATCCCTGTGCCATGTACATCAGTGGGAAAGCTGCTACGTTGCAACAGTTAATGCAGAACCCTAGTTGAATACACCTACACACATGGGCTTGTAGAACACCTTAATGTGTTGACAATGTCATTTTCAGACCCATATTTACCCAACAGGAACATATGTGCCCCCACACATATCCCATGCTGACATCCTCACACTTAGCCTAGGTGAGACACATGAGCATTACAAGTTCCTTTCCAAATGATATTTACTATTTATAAAAAACAACATTGGGAAACTATGTACATATGTGGGAAGGGGGAAAATACCATCACCCTCCCCCCCCCATCCTCCCCTCCCCTCAAACGCCCACCCGCACATATTACACACACACAACAAAAACAACCCACACGTGAGCCCCACCCTCCCCCAGCATGCCCAGTGATGGAGGACAGGGCATCACAGGGCACATGTAGTGACATCACTGGCGCAATTACTGACGCCAGTGACGCCATTGAGGGGGTGGTTGCCGACATGGAAGATGTACCACCTCGGCAACCACCACCCTCTCAATCACTGTGGCCAGCCACTGCTGTGAGTGAGACAGCTGGTGTATACGTTGCTCCATGCCATCCACGGCCACAGACAGGTGCTCCACGCATCTGCCACCACACACACACACATTGTAAATGTTGTCTGTGTGGTGGCATCTGCGTAGGGCCTGTGTGTGGCCCTGGATGGTGGAGGCAACTGTTGTGGCTGGGGGGAAGCCACAGTGGCCTGTGATGCCCTGTCCTCCATGTCACTTTCCCACAACCCTTCTGGGAAACCCTCCCCCCCTGAGCCCTCCACAACATCCCCCCCCTCCACATCACCTGCACCCTCTCCCAACGCTGGCTCCCCCCCAATCAACCCTTCCCAATGTCCATTCTGGCCCTCCGGTGTCCTTTCTGCCGGGGATCCAGGTGTTTGCGCCTCCACCACCTCCTCATGCACCTCATCCACCTCCTCCTCCTCCTCCTCCTCCTCCTCCTCCACCTCCTCGTCTGTCGTGTCCAGGACCACCACCTCTGCATCATGTGGTGTTGGTGTCCACCTGAACAGATTTGCAGAGGTGGTGGCCTCATCCTCAGGGACATCACCCATCTGTGGAACATAACAGTCATCAGCACGTTTGTCTGTCACACATATAGAACTTGTACATAGGCAGGCACCACACAGGCATCTGGGATAATGGAACATTGGTTACAGATACGTGACTTCCTGATTATTGTACATCACCCTATTGTGAGGTCTCACCCTGGAGGCGCTGGAGGTAGGTACCATGGTGGAGGCGCAGCTCCCTGCCCTTCTTCCGGAGATCCTCAATCTGTGGATATGCAAGGAAAAGGTGGGGCATTAGTGACTGGTCACCTTCTGCTACTTTGCCCCCCCCCCCATCAGTGTGCACAGAGTCTTACTGCTCCTGGCACACTGCTGTGTGTGTGTGTGTCATGTACAGCATAGTTAATCACCTGTCAGTAGGCATTCCCATGGGCAACAGGCATATGTCATGACATGTGTATAATGTTGGTGGCAAGGGAGCATGTGTGTCACAGCTGACCCGCATCCCTTGTGACGGTGTGTGGCAGCATCCCACGGTGTGAATGCGCTGCCCTCCCCCCTGTCGAACATGTCTCTCTCCAGTGACGTATACAGCTTACACAGGGACTAACTATGAGAAACATAGTGGGAGCGTGACACGGACAGAGAGAGACACCCCCCCCACAAGGGGGGATGGGTGGGTTGGGACTTCCTGATGCTGCTGTTCCGGCAGAAACACCTCTGACAGGGGTTTAGCTATGCTGTCTCCAGATACACACAACTCATGGTCAAACATCTGGCAGCACCGTATATGTAAATGCTAGTGTGTTTTTACACGTGTGCCGATGGACTGTGGCTGGCCTCCTGTTCCCCACATGTTTCTATAGCAGCCTGTGTGAGTGCCAGATAGGAGTGGGTGACATTTTGGGTGTGGGGCAAACCAGCCGGACCAAACGGGGCATGCCTGGAAGGGCCTTCGAGCAAGCTTACATGGAGCGTGAGGGGAAGACTAGGAATGTGTCTTGCGTATTCATATCTAATTATGGCCTATTGGCAACCAGGGGGAGTCCTACAACGTGACATGCACCTTTTTTGGTCATGGTTCACGTGTGTGGGTGTTTGTGAAACGTCCATTTGTGTACATTGTGGCATATAGGTGATAAGACACACATCACGATAGACAATGCCACACGTGTGTCACTACAATAGCTGATTTCATGCCAGAACAGCCACAGTGACATGTTCGATGTGTGCCACTGCTTGACCTTGGAGGAGACATTTTGCACAGGCAACATCACCACACACATACACATCAGTTTGCTTCTGATGTGATCAAAACTCTACACTGGGGAGTGTTTTCATGCATCCTGTGTTGTCATCAATTTAGACACACATGGCAGGCCTACATCCTTTTTTCTATAGCACAGTTTTGTGGTCACAGTACCACCTGCATTTGTTGCTTTGTCTGTGCACATGTGTGCACTGACACCTGTACCCGGTGTATTTGGCACCCTCAGCACATCCTTGAACTACCCTGTCGCCCCCTTGCATGACCTTGACACAACATGCCACAGTTTGTTGGAACATGATGGTGTCCATGCTAGTCACAGTTACACAGCATGTGCTGTGTTCCACACATATATGTTCAGATGCTCTGTAGACATCCTGTTACTCACCCCCAATGGCAACCTGATATGCCACCAATCATGGGCGGTGTGTAGTTAGCTGAAACATTGTGTGGGAGGCCCTAGTGACCTTGGCAGGGGCCAATAACATTACCTTTCACCTTTGACAGGGCCCACGATATCTATGATTGCACCACTAGCTCCATTGTGTGAGGTGTGTCTTATGGGGATCCTGGTTGCTATGTCCAACCTACGTTGGACACAGTTGCTGACAGCATAATGTGTGTGGGGGGGTAGGTATTGTCCCTCTATGGGCTATGTTATGTTGTTATGTTCATTTGACCTGGCTCAGCTAGGCTGACAGCAGGTGTTTTCTGACAGCAATATCGACAGGGGCCAAACCAACATAACGGCTCTTCGCAACAGTGCTAATTTGAGGGTTTATGTATGTGTTCTCCAGCCACAACAGTTGCATGTATCATTGATACACCATCAGTGATGTGCATGTGTCTGATGGGTTTGGATTTATATTAGGTGGCAAGGTGTTAAACCTGAATCTTCATGACGGTATGGGGACATGGATCCGCTACAGGGTTTTGCTAACACATGTAATGGCTCATGGGATGGGGTGCTGTTACACACATTAACCTCTGCAGCTAGCATATCATCCGGAGACATCACACACATGTGTGCTGAGATGTTCACCGCACAGACTATGGTGTAGGTGCAAACTACCTGCCATGAACAACCACATTATCTTACTGACATACCCACCATAGCAATTGTTGATCTGGCCCCCTGTGGGTTGGGTGTCCTACCACAGATCATCAGCTGCATACACCTTAGCAAAAGGGTGACTAACAGGACCCATTGTGCAGCTCACAGGACTCCTGGGGATAGGGAGAATGCATATTACCTGTTAGGCACACACAACCATATCCCCATGGTGGCAGATGGGCCACAGGGATGGCCCTCCTGGACTCCAGGGGATAGGGAGCAAAACGCAAACTGTTAGGTAACACACAACCATATCCCCATGGTGCCAGATGGGCCACAGGGATGGCCCTCCTGGACTCCAGGGGATAGGGAGCAAAACGCACACTGTTAGGTAACACACAACCATATCCCCATGGTGCCAGATGGGCCACAGGGATGGCCCACCTGGACTCCAGGGGATAGGGAGCAAAACGCAAACTGTTAGGTAACACACAACCCATGGTGCCAGATGGGCCACAGGGATGGCCCACCTGGACTCCAGGGGATAGGGAGCAAAACGCAAACTGTTAGGTAACACACAACCATATCCCCATGGTGCCAGATGGGCCACAGGGATGGCCCACCTGGACTCCAGGGGATAGGGAGCAAAACGCAAACTGTTAGGTAACACACAACCATATCCCCATGGTGCCAGATGGGCCACAGGGATGGCCCTCCTGGACTCCAGGGGATAGGGTGTATGTCTTAACCTGCCCAAGCACACACAAGCATTTCCCCAGGGTGGGTTCTAGCCTACTGGGATGATCTGTCTGGACCCCTGCAGACTGTGAGAATGTTTGCAACTCTGACAGCACACTGACCAATATCACAGGGATGACAGCAAGCCCACTGTGATGGGCTCTCTGTCCTCCTGGTGATAGGGTGGATGTGTGATACTGGGTGGGCACACACAAGCATTTCCCCAGGGTGGGTTCTGGCCTACTGGGATGATCTGTCTGGACCCCTGCAGACTGTGAGAATGTTTGCAACTCTGACAGCACACTGACCAATATCACAGGGATGACAGCAAGCCCACTGTGATGGGCTCTCTGTCCTGGTGATAGGGTGGATGTGTGATACTGGGTGGGCACACACATGCATTTCCCCAGGGTGGGTTCTGGCCTACTGGCATGATCTGTCTGGACCCCTGCAGACTGTGAGAATGTTTGCAACTCTGACAGCACACTGACCAATATCACAGGGATGACAGCAAGCCCACTGTGATGGGCTCTCTGTCCTCCTGGTGATAGGGTGGATGTGTGATACTGGGTGGGCACACACAAGCATTTCCCCAGGGTGGGTTCTAGCCTACTGGGATGATCTGTCTGGACCCCTGCAGACTGTGAGAATGTTTGCAACTCTGACAGCACACTGACCAATATCACAGGGATGACAGCAAGCCCACTGTGATGGGCTCTCTGTCCTCCTGGTGATAGGGTGGATGTGTGATACTGGGTGGGCACACACAAGCATTTCCCCAGGGTGGGTTCTGGCCTACTGGGATGATCTGTCTGGACCCCTGCAGACTGTGAGAATGTTTGCAACTCTGACAGCACACTGACCAATATCACAGGGATGACAGCAAGCCCACTGTGATGGGCTCTCTGTCCTCCTGGTGATAGGGTGGATGTGTGATACTGGGTGGGCACACACAAGCATTTCCCCAGGGTGGGTTCTGGCCTACTGGGATGATCTGTCTGGACCCCTGCAGACTGTGAGAATGTTTGCAACTCTGACAGCACACTGACCAATATCACAGGGATGACAGCAAGCCCACTGTGATGGGCTCTCTGTCCTCCTGGTGATAGGGTGGATGTGTGATACTGGGTGGGCACACACATGCATTTCCCCAGGGTGGGTTCTGGCCTACTGGGATGATCTGTCTGGACCCCTGCAGACTGTGAGAATGTTTGCAACTCTGACAGCACACTGACCAATATCACAGGGATGACAGCAAGCCCACTGTGATGGGCTCTCTGTCCTCCTGGTGATAGGGTGGATGTGTGATACTGGGTGGGCACACACAAGCATTTCCCCAGGGTGGGTTCTAGCCTACTGGGATGATCTGTCTGGACCCCTGCAGACTGTGAGAATGTTTGCAACTCTGACAGCACACTGACCAATATCACAGGGATGACAGCAAGCCCACTGTGATGGGCTCTCTGTCCTCCTGGTGATAGGGTGGATGTGTGATACTGGGTGGGCACACACATGCATTTCCCCAGGGTGGGTTCTGGCCTACTGGGATGATCTGTCTGGACCCCTGCAGACTGTGAGAATGTTTGCAACTCTGACAGCACACTGACCAATATCACAGGGATGACAGCAAGCCCACTGTGATGGGCTCTCTGTCCTCCTGGTGATAGGTTGGATGTGTGATACTGGGTGGGCACACACAAGCATTTCCCCAGGGTGGGTTCTGGCCTACTGGGATGATCTGTCTGGACCCCTGCAGACTGTGAGAATGTTTGCAACTCTGACAGCACACTGACCAATATCACAGGGATGACAGCAAGCCCACTGTGATGGGCTCTCTGTCCTCCTGGTGATAGGGTGGATGTGTGATACTGGGTGGGCACACACAAGCATTTCCCCAGGGTGGGTTCTGGCCTACTGGGATGATCTGTCTGGACCCCTGCAGACTGTGAGAATGTTTGCAACTCTGACAGCACACTGACCAATATCACAGGGATGACAGCAAGCCCACTGTGATGGGCTCTCTGTCCTCCTGGTGATAGGGTGGATGTGTGATACTGGGTGGGCACACACATGCATTTCCCCAGGGTGGGTTCTGGCCTACTGGGATGATCTGTCTGGACCCCTGCAGACTGTGAGAATGTTTGCAACTCTGACAGCACACTGACCAATATCACAGGGATGACAGCAAGCCCACTGTGATGGGCTCTCTGTCCTCCTGGTGATAGGGTGGATGTGTGATACTGGGTGGGCACACACAAGCATTTCCCCAGGGTGGGTTCTGGCCTACTGGGATGATCTGTCTGGACCCCTGCAGACTGTGAGAATGTTTGCAACTCTGACAGCACACTGACCAATATCACAGGGATGACAGCAAGCCCACTGTGATGGGCTCTCTGTCCTCCTGGTGATAGGGTGGATGTGTGATACTGGGTGGGCACACACATGCATTTCCCCAGGGTGGGTTCTGGCCTACTGGGATGATCTGTCTGGACCCCTGCAGACTGTGAGAATGTTTGCAACTCTGACAGCACACTGACCAATATCACAGGGATGACAGCAAGCCCATTGTGATGGGCTCTCTGTCCTCCTGGTGATAGGGTGGATGTGTGATACTGGGTGGGCACACACAAGCATTTCCCCAGGGTGGGTTCTAGCCTACTGGGATGATCTGTCTGGACCCCTGCAGACTGTGAGAATGTTTGCAACTCTGACAGCACACTGACCAATATCACAGGGATGACAGCAAGCCCACTGTGATGGGCTCTCTGTCCTCCTGGTGATAGGGTGGATGTGTGATACTGGGTGGGCACACACAAGCATTTCCCCAGGGTGGGTTCTGGCCTACTGGGATGATCTGTCTGGACCCCTGCAGACTGTGAGAATGTTTGCAACTCTGACAGCACACTGACCAATATCACAGGGATGACAGCAAGCCCACTGTGATGGGCTCTCTGTCCTCCTGGTGATAGGGTGGATGTGTGATACTGGGTGGGCACACACAAGCATTTCCCCAGGGTGGGTTCTAGCCTACTGGGATGATCTGTCTGGACCCCTGCAGACTGTGAGAATGTTTGCAACTCTGACAGCACACTGACTAATATCACAGGGATGACAGCAAGCCCACTGTGATGGGCTCTGAGAACCCATGCAGATAGGCGTGTGTATTGGAATTCATGGCCAACACGGCCCATATCACCTGGGTGGGTGACATACCATTAATGTTATGTTTCACATTTCCTTGTGCTGGACCCACGGTGTTTTGTTCAAGGTACAATTCACACCATATCCATATGTTGTTGTATATATTTACATCTGCTGATCTAAGGTCTTACTTAATTACAGTATGTTGAGGCACAGCCACAGCAGCAGCTGACATGCCACAAGGGAAGCATCGTGACCTCTCTGACCATGTCCATCAACACCTGGGTGCAGGACAACACAGTCACAAATGATACAGATACATTATGGTATGTCTTCTCATCTTCTGCACATTATTGACTCACAGTACCTCAACACAACAGCATGGACATTTGCAATGAGTACAGGCTACATATATGATTTTTAGGACCTGGCCCTATACACTTACCTCCCTTGGGTAGTCTGCTTCTCTATTGAAACGTCTTTGTAGACGTTGCCATGCCCTAAGGACCTTGGCGCTGTCCCTGTGGCCGGTCTTCCCAGTGAAGAGCTTATGCTGGCGTGGTGCGATGAGCCGGGACAGGTACCTGAGCTCACGGAGGGTGAAGGAGGGCTTCCTTGTTCTGGGCGCCATTTTCAGAGATTATCACCTGATTGCACGCAGCGCGCTTCACGCGCATGCGCAGTGCAACTTGCGCGACGATTTACGTGCAACATTGGCGCAGGTCAGAAACGTATTGCGTCCATGTGCGGGCCGAACGCAGTACGTGCATGTGGGCTACGCAGCTGGCGCATGTTGCCGGTATTGCACGTGCAACTGCGCCACGCAAATGCACAAAGAAAAATTGACGCAAAGACTTGCGCAACACACATTATATATAAACTGCTGTGTGTCATTTATTTAAAACACCAGAGACCCATTTTAGAATGTTATTGTGTATACACATTTGGGACTTGAGCCTACCAACACCTATACAATGGTTCTTAGGCTTTTGTATGATGTGATGTGCTATGGCTCTCACATTGCAATGACTGGCAATAACACAGATAAAACACCAATGTGTGCTGCGGAAAACATCAATGTGGGCTATCAGTCAGCCTGGTGATATGTTTGTGTGTGCTTACACACCATTTAATACAGCCTCCCTATCCACACAGGTCAAGAGAGCCCATCACAGGGGGCTGTGAGTCACCCTGGTGATATGGTTGTGTGTGTTTAATGGAGAAAACAAAACCTCCCTATCCACAGGGGTCCACAGAGCACATCTAAGTGGCCTACCAGTCACCGTGGTTATATGGGGATATGTGTTGCAATAGATCATGTTCAGTAGGTCATCTCAATGTGAGCCAAGCAATGATGTGGGGCCTTGGTATGTGGACAGTCTACATCCACATTATTTTTCATGACACACATACGGAGCTGATGGAGGTTTGCATGCGACAAACATGCTCAGTTCTCTTACGTAGGTGTGCTGACATACAGAGAGAGTGGATGTGGTGTGACACATTATTTGCCATACATCCTTTTTTAAGCGAGCTAGTGTTTTCCCTCACACAGGCAGCCTCATCATTATGATTTGATGGCACATCACTCCCTAAGATCAGCTGTTCTTTGTGGGGACCTTGAAAGGTTTGTTTTTTATGGGAGCAAACACACTGGGACAATGCAATGACCTAGGGTGTCACATCAGGGACCCTGGGAGGCACTCCAGAGAGGGCATATGAGGTGCAGTGTCCACCACAGCACCTTCTAACATTCATTTTCACACACCTTTTTGAGTATTTGGAATAACCTTCAGGCTACAGCACTGACGGTGTTGTTGGTGGCAGGGACAAATGACATTAGGTAATGTGAAATGCCTCTGACAGCCATATTACATTACTCCACTGTGGGATCAGACCTATGACTTAAGACTGTAACCGCTGTGATGTCACAAGTGCCCAACATCTCCATAGCTGAGTGATTATGAATCAGTTCTCCTTGGCGCCCTACACAAGTGCAGTGATCAGGATAGCCCTCATGAATATCCATTAGTTCTATATGCATTTGGGCTATCCTGGCAGCCTGACTGGCTTGTGGCCCTCTAGGTCTGCAGTTGTGGACCCCTGCCTTACACCTCTGTCATTTAAGATTGTGAGTGGGCAAGGTACAGATGTCCTAGACATCGAAAGGGTAGATAGAACGTGTCCCATTCCTCCTGACTTCTCACCACCACCAAAATATTGTCTATTAGACAACTCTTTGGTGGTGGTGAGAATCGAGGAGGAATGGGACACGTTCTATCTACCCTTTCGATGTCTAGGACATCTGTACCTTGCCCACTCACAATCTTAAATGACAGAGGTGTACGGCAGGGGTCTCCAAATCCAGCCCTGGAGGGCCACAAACCAGTCAGGTTGGCAAGCTATCTCTAATGCATATATATCTCATGCAAATTCATTAGGGATATCCTGAAAACCTGACTGGCCTGGCGTTCCCCGAGGACTGGTTTGGGAAACACTGCCCTAGATACTAACACACCCCTGGCTGCATACAGTAGGACTGAGGGCCACCACATGACCTTTTTTACATTTGTACAATGATAGGCTCAAACCACACATACCCATGTTGCACTGCACATGTAAAACAGCAGTCTAGACATAACATTCAGATGTGTTATGAGGGCACTGAAACACCTCATCCTGATCATTTATAATGAGCATGTAGATTACTGACACAGAGTTGATACTGAGCATCACATTGTGCGGACCCTGGTCTCACCCTGAGAGTGTGAGGGGACACACAACACCATGTCCACGGCAACAGGATTAGCTAAGCTAGTCTATGTTGTGTGTCCACATCAGTGACTGTGTCTGATGGGTGGGTCTTCTAGATCCATTGCTAACTACAGTTGTGTCCATCTCTTATTTGTGTGTGATGTGTATACATTCTGTAATTTTCAGATAACACATTGGACATATTCTGTGTGGTGCCCATCACCACATTAATTAGGTTAGAAGAGAGGAGGGGGGGGGGGGGGAGGAGGAGGGGGGGGGGGGGGGGGAGGAGGGGGGGGGGGGGGGGGAGGGGGAGGAGGAGGGGTGGAGGGGGAGGAGGAGGGGGGGGGGGGGGGGAGGGGGAGGGGGGGGGAGGAGGAGGGGGGGGGAGGAGGGTGGGGAGGCGGGGGGTGGGCGGGGCGGGCAGGGGGGGGGGGAGGGGGGGGGGGGGGGGGGGGCGGGGAGGGGGGGGGGGGGGGAGGGGCGGTGGGGGGGGAGGCGGGGGCCGGGGGGGGGAGGGGGGGAGGAGGGAGGAGGGAGGAGGAGGGGGGGGGGAGGAGGAGGGGAGGGGGGAGGGGGGAGGAGGAGGAGGGAGGGGGGAGGGGGAGGGGGGAGGAGGAGGAGGAGGGGAGGGGGAGGGGGGAGGAGGGAGGGGGAGGGGGAGGGAGGGAGGGAGGAGGGAGGGGGAGGGGGGAGGAGGGAGGGGGGGGGGAGGAGGAGGGGGGGAGGAGGGGGGAGGGGGGGGGAGGAGGAGGGGGGGAGGAGGGGGGGAGGAGGAGGGGGGGAGGAGGAGGGGGAGGGAGGGGGGGAGGAGGAGGGGGGGAGGAGGAGGGGGAGGAGGAGGGAGGGGGGGAGGAGGAGGGGGGGAGGAGGGGGGGGGAGGAGGAGGGGGGGAGGAGGGGAGGAGGGGAGGAGGAGGGAGGGGGGGGGAGGAGGAGGGAGGGGGGGGAGGAGGAGGGGGGGAGGAGGGGGTTGAAATACATAGACAGATTATGTTACAACACCAACACTGAGCAGTACAACTCATGATCACCCAGCAACACATCCACATTCCCCATCATTACAATGGTGGTACTGGAAGGAAATGTCAACCTGGCTCCAGCTGTTGGTGGAGCACCAGCTAAGAGGGTCCATGCATTTATGTGCACATCCAGACCATACAGCAGGCCTGGAAATGCTCAGCAGACCACCACCGCGGACATTCACCAGCCGCAAACACACAAACACTGCACCCTTCAAGGTGTGGCAGCCTTGGACATACTAGGTGGCAGCAGTCTGCTAGCTCGTCCATTGTGCATATTACTGGAGAATATGTGTGCACCCAAAACTGGGATGTCTGCACACTCACCAAGCAGCTCAGCTAGTGATTGGGACCCAAAAGGATACCCATACATATCACTTGCAGGAGATGTTGTTGACACTATGGCTGACCTAGCCATGCCATGGTAACTGCTCAGTTAGGGTGAAGGTGAACTTCCAGCAAGACATGCAGGGGCTACCCTGTCCATGTTGCTGATGGACGCACACTACAATGTCCAATACATTGACTAATTATCTGTCCTCATGCATCCTGGCAAAGGCAGCCTGTCTGAGGTATGCCCACAATACCTTGCTCCTCATTATGCACATTGGCAAGCTAACACTGGACACAGAGCAAACATTGTGCACTGAGTAAGATGTTTAACAAATCACACACTGGATGTACAGCCACACATTCACACACCTATGCCATCACTGTGCCACTATAGCTAGCTTTTACAGTCTCGGACATCTCAGCAGTCCTGGACCCAGTGCAGGCATGGCAATGGTATGGAATACTGTTGGTGTCACACCACAGGGTGGGGGACATTGTCATGCACCAGACCTGAGACACACTCCCCAAACATCTGACATATTGGTATTCTAACGCTCAATAACCATATTGTGCTTGACGTTGGCATTGATATATGTGACTTTTCACATCTACATGTTGATATAGGTTTACTGTTTTTCCAGGTTTATGGTGACAGTGCTAAGGTGTGCACGTACTAGTTATTTGAGATGTACGCAAGGCCCAATATCATGACTGTCCAGTAGTGTTTGGGTAATGGAGCTTGTGTCTCTGCACATTTATGCTCCTGTTGGCTGATACTCTCAGCCAGAGGTCCCCAACTCCAGTCCTGTTGTCCCACACACTGATCATGTTTTGCAACTGTGCCTCATGAATATGCATGAGATACATCTGCATACCATGGACCAGCATATGGACATGGAGAGACACATCTTTATTTCACACATCATAAGATGTATATGATTTGTGGCCCTCCAGGACTGCATTTGGGGAATCTGCTGTATGTAATGCAGATGTTTCTCATTTATGTACACTTTCATGGAAAATATAGATGTATTACCCGTGTTTGCATTATCTGCACTACAGGATCTGTTATTTTTAAAATATTTGCATGGTCTGACAATTGTGGGGACTGTGTTGGCTGAGCGGACACACGGGATTTGAACCTGTGACTTTCTGCTCCTGTAGGCACTGCCTGTGTGCTTTGCACCACCGTCTTGTCACAGGGGCAGTGCATTCCCAGGGGAATACATGGCTGTTTGTCAGACGGACCCTGTCACTTGCAGTGCACAGCGCCCACTTAATACAGGCTAGGCCATGGTGTGATGTGCACAGCTGCCACCAGTTCCCCTGCCATCACCATGCTCACATGGCCTTATATTGGCACATGCACATCAAGTGCACGATCAGTGACCTCCAGGAGTGCATTTCGTTGAATCTGCTGTAGAGGATGCACATGTTTATTTGGTGTGTGGTGTTGACGGGAAACAAAAGAAACAATTTATCTCACACAATCTTGATTATCTGCAACAAAGGTTCAGTCTTACATGCCATGTTTCAGAGGGGTTCCACTCTGGGGGCTCGTTTGGCAGGGGCCACAGACACGATTTGAACCTGTGACCTTCTGTTTATGTAAACACTGACTGTGTGCACTGCACCACAGTTTTGCCACATCGTGGCTGCATTCCCTGGGGAATCCATGGCTGTACATCCAATAGAGCCTGTCTGTTGTGGTGGGCAGGGCCAGCCTACACACGCTTAGGGCACTGTCTGGTGTGGCTTGCTGCCATTGCCCCCTCCATCACCTGTACACCTCGCACAACATGATGACATGTCCTTATCTGGAAAAACACATATAGCTTGATTGCATTGTGCCACTCCAGGACTGAGTTGTGAGGACTTGCCTGTACGTAATGGCCATTGTTGGGGGGGGGGGGGGGGGGGGTTGGCGCGGTGTTAGGTAAAATCACTGGTGTTGGAAACATGATTATGTACTCTGCAATCACTGAGTGTCTTCACTATCTGTGTTTAGTGGTGGGTAAAATATCTGTGCAGGATTAGCAGTAGGCCCAGCTGGGCTTTGAACCTGTGACCTTCTGTTCTTGCATGCACTGTCTGTGTGCATTGCACCACTGTCTAGCCACAGATTGGGTGATTTCCCTGGGAGGTTCATGACTGTGCATACAGCAGGGCCTGTCTGTTGCAGTGCACGGTGCCAGGAAGGCACATGGCTAGGCCACTGTTCTGTGGGGATGGCAGCCACTGCCTCCTGCACCACATGTACTCGTCTGCAAACATGGTGGCATGTCCTTCTCTCAGAAAAAAAATTATTACCTGATTGCATTGTGGCATTACAGGAATGCATTTGGGGGACTTGGCTGTAGGTGATGCCCATTGTTGTGGTGTGTGTGCGGTGTTGGGTAACATATGGGTTTTTTCCACATGCTTATGTTCCCTGCAATACATGGGTGTCTGTGCTATCTTTGTTTAGTGGTGGATAAAAAATATAGGGACTAGTCTGGCAACTGTACCATCTGGGATTTGAACCTCTGAACCTCTGGTCCTTGAGGTACCAGATCTGTCCGCTGCACCACACTGTGACCACAGAGACTATGCACTCCCTGGAGATAGTACACCTAGTAGGATGGAGTCACAAACCCTGCTTTGCGCATATGTACTGTGGGCTCCTTCACCCTGTGTGGTGACAAACGTGCAAATAAAACACAGGAATGGCCACAGAACAATGGGGACAAACATATACACATGCTGGGCAACAGTGATATTAATGGCCAACCATTGCAAACACTACCAGGAAAGCTGCAAAGTAAAGGCATGCTTTTGGTACACTCTCCGCTACGAACACCTTTACAAAGGTAATCTTTTTTTTGTGCTTTCCTGGGTGTGTCTTTTCTTTTTCAACATTACTATAACTGTTCCACAGCTGACATAATATTTCTCATATTTTTGTGGTGCTCATTTTCTATTTTAAATTGCACTTTTGTGCTGTACACATGTATCACATTGCTCACGTTTTGCAGGTTTCCCCGGTTCTGCTGTACATTGCGGACGGAAATGGTTTCTCTTCCCTTTAAATACCCTCTACCGCGAGTGTTTCACACGCGCTATTTTTACATTCAAATTCGGGCCCGATACTGTGCGGGGAGCCTCTCCCCTCCCACTCTCCACCCATTGACCCTGTCCCTCCGCCCCTCAGTGGCCTTCCTCCGCCCTCCGTTAGCCGTTCCACGCCTCTATCGGACATTTGCGGGCCCGCACTTGTACGGGGCCCGTTAGTATGCCGCGTACCTGTGCGGGGGTGACACGCACGTGTGCGGGCCGTTTAAACGCGTTTATGCGCGTTTCAGTGCCGCGTTGCCGTGCGCTATTTTGCGGCGCGCTATTTTGCGGACTTTAGTAAACATGCCCCTAATAGTCAAATTGATGAGTTCATTCATTTTTGATGGCAAATTCTTTAAGCTTTTAATCTACTCAAAACTCTAAATATTGCCTTTGTTAAATTAATTGATTAATTATTCTTACTCTGTTAATTCATTAAGTTTTTAAAAAACGCATTCCATTCAATTTATAAATTTAATTTAATTTGGCTTTATTTATATACCTCCTATAACAAAACTATAACAACTATTCATTCAGCCAATTTAAGAGTTATAACATCTTAAAGTGAATTTTCCAGCTGATCTCAGATAAACCCGGGCATCACACTCCCGTTTCAGCGAAACTTCAATAGTGTGCCGGTTGACATCAATGATCTGCTGTTTTGTAGATTATTATATCCAAAAAAGAATTGTCAGGTACACAAGAATACTTAGCTTAGGGTATCATTTCTTGTGGCAGCTTAGCCCTCAAGCATTTTCTAGTGTATCATGACTTTATCACAGGTATCCCAACGCTGGTAATTCTGGCGCCTCGCGTTTCTCTATGAGCGGTTCGTCAGGGGATATAGGAATGTATTATTTAAAATCTGAAAAAACAAAGAAACTTAGATGATAATACTCATTCTTCGCTGCTTTACCCAAGAACACGATCACTTACTGTTAAGAATACTCATCAATAATATGTATAGGAGACCCCTTCACCGGGTCAAGGCAGTTTACATGGAAGAAATGCAAGTACATTGTAATCATGGCATGAAGCTATATACAACATGCGATCATGGCCCAGAGGGCTCTTACATATCATTACTGCTGTACATAGTCTGACATGTAGATAGTTATCTTCTTTTGTTCTTTATGAGGGGTTATGCAGTTGTGTTGAAATGTTCCATGAATAGATGTGTTTTTAGTGTTTTCTGAAAGTCTTGAGGTCAATGATGAGTCTGAGCTTGTTTCATATGGAGAGTGCTTATAACTGGAATGCTCTTTTACATTCTTGCTGGTTAGATTTGGTCCTAGGGTGTGAGATGACAAGGGTGTTTATTGTGGAGGTTCGTCTAGATCTTTGTGGTTGGGAGGGTTGAATAAGTGTGCTGAGGTGCGTGGTGGGGTGGTCTGAGTGGATAGCTTTATGGGTTAACATTATTATGGGTTAACATTATTGTTTTATATCTTATATGGCTCTGCAGTGGGAGCCAGTGGAGTTGTTTGAATATTGGGGTAATGTGATCCTATCTGGCTGCTTCTTGTAGGGTTCTTGCTGCTAAATGGAGAGATGTTTGGAGTGGTTGAAGTGTGGATTGTGGTAGTCCTTGGTATATGGCATTGCAGTAATCTAGGTGGGGTATTACTGAGGCTTGTAGTACAGTACAGTCCGGAAGTCTTCTGTATAAAGAGAGTTTTTTTTACAAAAGATACTAATGACTGAAGTTTATATAACCATCTCTGTCTCTTTGATGTAATATTTTAGCTCCATTGCCACCTTTTTTATTGTTTTGAATCACTTGTATAATACAACACCATAATGAAATGAAATGACTAGTACCCAGAAGATCAAGGGTTCAGTTCCCACTGGCACTCCTTGTGACTTTGGGCAAGTTACTTTGCCAGGCCTTTTCTTCTGAGGCAATAGAGGGTAATCTACTTCCAGTGATACATTGCCAAGAACACCCAGAGGCAGTGGGTCGCTAGGAGTAAGCACTGACTTGAAGGCACAAAAAAGAAAAGAAAAAAAAGAAAAGAATTCATACATCATTGCCAAACAATGCGAAGTTAATGATGTATCTTCTTTCTTCTGAATGATCTGATGATGCTCCAACATCCTGGTTTTCAATCATCTAGTGGTCTGGCTCACATGTCTTTTCACATGGGTAAATTATAATGTAAACTACATATCCTGTCTGGCATAAAGTAAAATGTGATTTCATAACTCTGCCCATCAATTGGATGAATGAACTGTTTTGTTTGCAAAGTGACTTGACAAATAGAGCAGTGGCAGATTTAAAGTGCCCTTCGATTGTTCTACTGGTACTCAAAATTCCTCTCTTCAGTTCTGATGGACACAAAAGTTCTTTCAGGTTATTCTCTCTACTCTATGCTGATAAAAGCTTGCTGTTAGAAAAATATCCATGTATTCTCAAAATGTTCCACTTTCTTGAATTATTTTGAAAAATTTAGGAGCTAATTGTGAACATCTTAATGCACATATTACTTCGTTCCCTTTTTCTGATGTTTGTGTTATATTTTAACGACAATTCTCTATTGTTAGCTTATAAAATGGCCCTTTATAAACTATGGGGGGCTTTTACTAAAGGGCTCTAGCAAGGACTGTGTCTTCAATCTATATGTACAGCGTTGTGTATGACTTGTAGTGCTATACAAATGGTGGTAGTAGTTGGCAGATTGTGTTCTGGCGCACGCTGGGATGCACATTGCTGCTAGTGCATGATCATGACAGCACAGGATAGTTCCTGCACTAACTGCAATCCGCATTAGGGTCACAGTGGGTGGAGAGTGTGCGTGGTGAGCTCAGCACAGTTAGTGCTGTGTTCACGCCACACGCTAACTGCATTAGCGTGGCTTCATCCCATGCAACCTCAATAGGCGGATTTAAGTGCACCTACGCTAATACAGCACGTGCGAGGGAGCAGGGCGCTGGGGAAATGCTTTCCACACCCCCAGCACTTAATGAGCTAGTGCTGCTCCTAATGCGCTATACTGTAGTTTCAGTGCTATTGGCGCATTACATGCAAGATCTTAGCACCTGTTAGTGAAAGCCCCCTATATGTTCAGGATACTCTCTATCCATAACTTTATTTTAAGGTCTCTTGATTTTAGTTTAAATTCTTCGGAAAATGGTAAATGAATCTTGAAATGATACAGATGGCAACTGCTGACATTTTAAAAAAGTATTCCTATCAGTGTGTGTTCTCTTTATACACAATGGGGCTTGTTTACAAAGCCGCGGTAGCGGTTCGCGGTCATTATCGGAGCCGCAGCCCCATTGAAATCAATGGGGTCGCGGCTCCGATAACGATCGCGAACCGCTACCGCAGCTTTGTAAACAAGCCCCAATATTTCAGAGAAACTATCATTTCTGAACAGAATTGCTTCTCAACCTGTATACTTTTATTATAGGACTATTAGACTATAATGCACATTGGCATATTTCAATAGTAACATACAATTAATAAGGCATATTGGTTATAATAACCCCTGAATCAGCCAAATGGCAAAACGAGGGGCCTTCTGTCAGATTCAGGTTGATGCAGTCTGTAAAAGAGCATCTCCTTGTGGCTGGGTACAGATCGCAGTAGTCTGCAAAAAATAATGGACCAGATATTCAGCAGCAGTGGCTAATTAATCTAAAGCAGCTAGCCATCACCGCTGAAACTAAGACCCGGATATTCAGTGCCAGGGCCATGAATATCCAGTGCGGCCAGATAGCGGCAAAGTGGACTACGCAGCGGTGATATTCAGCCACTGCCTGGTGAGCTTAGGTGGCAAATGTTAGTCCGTCCTTTACTGGTCTGACTTTTGCCTTGTAGCGATAACTGGGCAGCCACTCAATATCAGCGCTGCCTGGTTATTACTGTCTGCTGTCCCCGGAACATCCCTATGCTAACTAGTTAGCATCCAGATGTGTAGCAGTGGCAGCTGCGGATATTCAGCAACACTAACCATGTTCGTGCCGCTGAATATCCTGGCCAAAGCGATTGAAGTGGTTAGCAGGTCTGCCAATTGTGTTAATTGCTTTGAATATCCTCCCCAACATGTTTAGCAGAGAGATATTTTCAGCAGTTTAGAGGCAAAAAACCAACACATTAAGTGATCCACAAAGGAATAGAGGTGAGCAGTGCTTTTGGGAAGTTTAAACTGTGTCAATACAGTGCTCAGCGGTGCAATTGTGAAGTCAGCTGAAGAGATGAAAATATACACTTATCTTCACAGTGTAATTTTTTGTGCATTTTGAAATAATTAGATGAAAAGAATAGTGTTAGTGTTGGAACTGTGTTGAAGGTTTTTACACAGCGAGTTGGGAGATCACAAGTAATTTTAAGGCATTTTTGACCTATGATGAATATAGTGATAACCAAGTACATTATTGAGGCTACACTTGTCTGAAGTCTTTTCTCCATATAGAAAGTTAGTTAATTATTTTTAAATTAATTTTGAAATGTTCTAAAGGAATTTTGTGTATTTTGGTACAATTAAGACAGCAGTAGTAATGTTGATCTGCTGTTCCCTTTGGTATTAGATTCCTAGAGGGTCTACAAACCCAGGACCCAAGTTTTTGACCTCGCGGATGAGCAGTGCCTCTCACCAGGTTCTACTTTAACAAGATTGCTATGCACCATCTCTGCCAAGAGTTAAAGCCACTCCTCCACCCCACCAAAGGGGCCAGCCAATGCCTGTCCACCTCAAGATCACCATGGCCCTCACCTTCCTAGTCACTGGCAGTTCTCAAGTCTGATTTGGTGGTCACAGTAGGTCTCAACTAGCCAGCCATCTCACAGTTCCTGAGGGCCTTCTAACCCACATTGAAGAAAATGTAGCCTTCTCTCAGATGGTGTAGCAGAGGCAGCTAACTATGACCCAAATTTTTGAGGTGGACAGATTTCCATTGGACCCCCATGATGGAGAGAGGCTGGCCATCTACACAACAGGAAGGCATTCTACTCACTGAACAGGCAGGTGGGTCTGCAATACACATGGGGAGATAACTGATGTCTTTCTAAGGTTCCCAGGTTCCTGCCATGACTCATACATCTTAACTCACTCTGGCATCTATGAGGGATGTCCGAACGTATAGATCACCGGTGGATGGCTGCTAGGTAAGCCCTGCACCAGCTCGTTCCATCATCTAGACATGCACATGCTGGGAAGTCCCACTGATCCATGGTGGCTGCAACAATTGACAAACGGAGCCCATGGCTGCAATGTCTGCTCAATGCATGAATTACTCTGGCACCAGACCATGTGTGCCTACACTCTCTCCACCCACCCAGGTGATAGAGGCTGCCCACTGAGGAGGTGACTCCTTACTCCCATCATCATACTACACAAGGAATACAGAGCAGAACTATAACAGGGCCAACAGAGGAGTAGTCTAATGGTTAGAGTAGTAGCCTGAGAATCAGGGAAGCCACATTTAAATCCCAGAGCTGCTGCTTGTGATCTTGGGAAGTCACTTCATTGTTACAGTTAGGGTTTTTTTCCTGATTCCAGAGGCCTTACAATCTATTATAACTGAATGTAACTTACCTTGAGCTTCTGAGAAAAGGCATGTGATTAAATCCAATTCACAATTCGGGTTACTGAGCCTTCAGAGGTTACTCAATTCTAGAGACCACCACCCAAATATCTCTTAAATAAATTTTCTGGTTTGTCTCTTCCTCTGAATGGGACATTGCCATCTCATCTGGTGGCGATATTGCTTTAAGACATCAAACACCACAAGAAGCTGAGGCAGACCAAGACCTTATCAATTTTCTTTATTGAGAGGACTCTGACTCAGCCAAGTTTTGGCAGCTAAGTCTTCGCCAGGGATCAAACTCTCAACATGAAGATGCAAACACTTATAGGTAGATGCACAAAGAACAGCATTCAAATTGCTGAACACTAGCTTCTAGATATTGCTTTAAGAGCCAGAGTCCTACCAGAACTGGATATCCTCAGAGGAAGGATTGAACCTATAATAAACTACTCCTCCCATGGAGATCATATGACTACTACCTGCCCATTTTTTTCTAGTGGGCAAAAATGGAAGTATCAGTGGTGAGGGCATAAGTCAGCTACTGGAATTGATGGTATGTCTCCCCCTCCCCCCCCGCCTAAGTCCAGAAAATACCTGGTCTGCACTTCATTAGATGAATTGAAGTACCTTGCCAATGGCAAATGTAGTTTTATCAGTGGGACCTGTAGTAGTGCAGTTAATCTCCCTGGACCCTTGTTATCAACTTTCCGCTTCTCTATAAGTCATTTAAATTGTAAAAAAAGGCTGATATTACCTTAGACCACTTGTTGTTCCAAGCCTGATGTTTAAACACCCAAACCAGAAGTGATCACAAAGTAGGTCAAGCAAATCCTCAGTGAGGCTACACTAGAGCTTCAGCAAAACTCCTCCAGGATTCCTTCATAGCTCCAAAGGGGCATTTCCACTTTGGGCATGACCCTTCAGGCACATACTTGCAGCCGCAGTCTTTTGAGGGCAGCTTGGCTCCTTGCTTATTGACGTCATGCATTGTCCCCTTCACTTTTGTAGGACCTCCACAGTAGTTTCTCTGGTTTACCCCAAAGAACAGCAACACCAGTTCCGGTAGAAAATTCCAAAGTCTTCTACTGATTCCACATTGGCTGTAGTCTTATGAGGGAAGCTGGGGTCCTTGTTTGAGGTTATGCGATGTATCCTTCAGACCTGTAGGGCCACCACAGCAGTTTCTACACTTTTACCCCAATAAGCAACAACACTGGTTCCGGCAGATATTCCAGTGTCTCCTCAATACTGATTTCTCATTGATCTGAAAAGGCGTGATTACGTTTTGGTAAGAATTTTAAGATGAGTATAAAAATTATTTTATCACAACAAAGTATATGGTTCATAGGTGACAAAGGCTTGAAGATCACATTCTTCTAGCCAAACTAGCCACTAAGAGAAAAATTTCCAGGTGATATGGTTTATGATATGGTGAGTGAAAAGGATCCCACTGGCTCCAAAGGTAGCTTCACAAGAGGAGTAAGGGCAATAATAAAGCCTTACAGCACAGGTTTCTGCACTGGTGGTTTTGCCTGAAAAAGCTTCTTCATAAGCCAACAAATAATGGGGATATTGTGAAGCTGGGAGCATATAGGGAGATTTCTATGATGTGTTTATGCTGTTTGTGGTTTGCATCATTGCTGGTTTCGATTGAAGAGTTGAAGATTTTGCTGGAGATAAGTGTGGTTGATTACCCATATTGTTTATATGCACCTTACATCGCTATGCCATGTTACATGCTTTAGGAGTGAATGGATATTGATTTTTGAGGAGTTTTTCTGACCATTGATCTGCGGAGAGCTTGGGGTGACAAATACCCATTGGCTATAGCTCTTGATCCCAGTTGTTCTGAGGCCTTTTCTCCTCTTTTGTTTTCTTTTGGGTTTTTTTTGTTTGGTTTGTTTTATTAAAGATTTTGTAGTTTTGGAGTGATTTTTTTTCTTATTTGGGGAGCATATAGGTGACATGATAGGCTGAGGGTGCACAGAGATGTACTCTGATGAAGGATATTTACAGCTCCAATCAATATAGATGGTAAGATAGTGTAGTCTGGTATTGGGAGAACATTGTCGTTTGAGAAAAACCAAATGGTGAACCTCTTGCAGTTAAAAGTGTAGATAACACCTGGTAAATCCATTTTCTTGCAGGGACCAATATTACCTGTATATGCATTGGTAAACTTAGAATGAAAACTAAATGCCGATCAAGTTCCATGCTGTAAGGGCTAGTGATTCAAAATTTGGATGAAGGGAGCCATTATTCTGTGTTAATAGAAGTATTCAAAGCTTCAACAAGTGAAGAACTGAGACCCTTGAGAAGAGGGAAGCAGATCTACCAGTCTTTCAGATAGCTGCATTAAACAAAAAAGAGTAGCTTTGCATTTATGACACTAATGAAGTCTGTTTTGGGGGCTCTCCAGGCTAGAAAGATGTTCTGCAGGGTTTTCTGGTCCAGAGATTACCTGTGAGATTGAAGAACTCTGCTGAATTTGGTGGCTATCTGGTTCTGAACACCCAGGAGGTAAGCGGCTTGAATTTGTACCCAATTGGAGATCACAAAGCCCCAAATTCTTTCTGTTTCCCAGCATAATTAATGGGAACCCATTCCTCCTCACTTGTTGACCTAGAACATGGCAAGTTGATTGTCCATTTAACAAGCACAGAGTAAAATACTATTTGGAGCTCCAGATGACTGATATGGAGCAGTTTCTTGGCCTGTGACCAAGTTTCCTGAATAAGCTGAGAGCCAAGGTGCATTCACCAACCAATGTTGGAAGCATCCATTATGAGGACAGATTGGATGCATCCTGAATGGCGGTTACGAGAACTATTAGTATCAGACATATACTATCGTAGCATAATCCAATGTGACTCTAATGAAGTCTGGTAGAGTTGAGAGGTACGCTGATTCCACTGAAATCTGAGATCCCATTATGGTTCATAATTTTTAGGCAGGAAAAAAAACATGACATTTACCACAGCAGCCATGTGGCCTAACATCCATAAGAAGACTTTGGTTGCGAGATAATAGAACATTGAATGTTCTAAATATGAAACGTTTTATGGTGCCACCTATCTGATGCAGAAAACCTTTCACTTGAACTGTGCCAAGAATAGCTCCTAGAAATGAAATATTATTTGCCAGTTGGCATGTTGATTTCTTAAAGTTGAGTCCCAAAGCCCTGTAGAAGGCTCCGAGGAAGCGGCCAGAAGTCAGTTGTCAGGGTCAGCAAGTCTTTCCATACCTTATCTGTAAAGTGAGCAACTGTCACTACAAAACACTTGGTGAAAACTCTGAGGGCCAATGAGAGGATGAGATGAAGGACTTTGTAAGAATGTTATTGGGGATTTGGATATGCAATTGACAAGGATCTGTCATTACAGGCCAAGATTTCCAAGGTGGCGAGGTCTGCATTAGGACAATTGTAGCTGTCTTTGAATGATGCTGTATGCACAGTCACTCAGGTGATGGTTACAGTACTCCAAAACCAATGTAACCATCTATATGCTGCCTGGTTATCTGGTATTGAAGCTGCAAGTGGTGCAGAATACTGTTGCACATATGATGTTGGGGCAAAAAAGATGTGAATCGGATGTGTTGAGGAGCTTGCATCGGCTCCTGATATGAAAAAGGAGTGTGTTTAAGCTGTTATCCCTTACTTTTAAGGTGGTACGGGAGGGTGGACCAGTGTATTTAGGGGGACTGTTGAACTGGTATCAGCCAACTAAAGCATTTTGGTTGAGTCAGGGTCATCTGTTACATATCCTGGACATTGTGCAGGTATGTCTACAGAAACGAAGAATCAGGGCATTTATTTTGCTGAACCAGTACTGTGGAATCGCTTACCCCTAGATGTTCAGCAGAAACAGGATTGGGAAATCATTTTGACAGAAGTTAGACTACTCCTCCTTCTCAATCATTATGAAGTGATTGAGAAAGACACCTTGGCTGTAAAGTGGGCACTTGGAACCTTCAACTACTACCTGCTCAGCCATCGGTTTACGCTGATAATGGACCACCAACCCCTCAAGTGGCTGGCTCAATATAAGAAGTCCAAAGGTTGTATTATGCTGTGGTTTTTTGAGTCTTTAACCTTACCTGTTCTAGGTCTGCCATAGAGCTGGTCAAACTTACGTGAACGCGAACTTTCTTTCCCAGGTGAGGGCCTGGGTGTAGCAGGCGCTCAACGAGGCAGGGTTGAACTGAGGGGGAGGATGTGTAATGGGGTATATAAAATGTTACCTGTCCCTTTCCAAAGGGATTATCAGCAGTCCCCTTTAAGAGAGTCTGCAGCCCAGAATTCATGGCTGGGAGGGTGTGGCTCAGAGGAAGAAGAAAGGTCTTTGGAGCCAGATGTTCTTTCAAGGCAAGCTGTGCAAAGGAGTTCTGAGGTAGGAACTTTAACTGGGGCTGGAGGAAGGGCCGGGAGAACCAACTTATGGAGGTTTAACAAGCTGGAACAGAAGTAAAGCTGCTTTTGTTTTCCCTGAACTGCTTTCTGTTCTGGGTTTTGCTTTGTGGAGGTTTAACAAGCTGGGATAGAATAAAAAATGCTTTTGTGGGTGGATTGTAGAGATGGAACATGATGAGGTCTGTGGTGTCTTTGAAGCAGCTCTTCCTTACCTCAAGCAATGCTGAAGAGGAATTGTAAGAATCAGGCTCACCCATCAGGGTCGGGTTTGGGAAACAAGGGCCAGTTTACCATGGAGCAAGTTGGAGTTCGCTCGTGCAAGGATAATTCTGTAACTTCAGACCGCTCCAGTGGTATTGGTCTAGAGCGAAGCTCCAATGGGGTTTCTCAGCCCTGAGAAAAAAAAAACCTGCCCCCACAATCCGTAAGTGGCCCTGCAGAAGAGTGAAGTACCCTGCCCGCGGGCATGGAAATGCTCACGGTATTCAGAGCTGTGATGGGCTCACCTCTTGTGAGATCCTTTCCCAGGGACCTGGCAAGGAGTTGATGCAGAGAGGGATGCCAGAGAGTCATCACTTGGGGAAGGGTCTGGGCACTCCTGAAGGTGGGGGTATCAGCCCTCCGATAGCTTTGAATGTTCTGTGGGATTCTATTAGGGCCCTGGATGCTTTCCTGAAGGTTAATTTGGATAAACAGTGCAAAGGTCGATTCCCTTGTGGTGTTTGTGAGGGTTCACTAGGAAACTATTGCCCACCATGGTAGTCTGCTTGAGCGGCTGGATCAACAAGTTGAAGGATTGGGAGAGATAAAAGATGCTCGGATTAAGGAGAACTCAGCATTATGGAGGAAGTTGGAGTATTTAGAGAATCAGACCCAAAGGAGCAATCTGAGATTCCTGAGCTTCCCATGTTCATCCTTGTTGAGTCCAGTGGAAATGCTGAAGAAGTATTTGGTGGAAATTTTGGGTTTGGCATCAGATAACTTACCACCTATTACTTGTGCATATTGTCTGTTGTTGGCAAGTGGTACAACTGCTGCAGGGGCCCAAAGAGCAACAAGATCAGCTGGACTTGACTGGATTTCTGGAAAGTTCTTTGGAATTGGTGACCGCTCGCTGAATTATGATGGTGACTTTCACCTTTGAATATGACAGGAACTCTGTTTTTGCATCTTTACTTCAGCATATAAATGAGCTTTTCTTTAGCTCTTCTATTTGTATTTTTCCACTCAAGCAAGGCATAGTGAATTACTGGCTTTTTGGCCAAGAGTTCTCTCGCCTTGGGTGGTTCTTGGGCTTTAAAATTTCCTTTTTTTGTTATATAAGTATTGAAGCAAAAAATAATTTCTTTGTTGAGCCAAAGCAGCTCTTGGATTTCATGTGAAGGGAAGGTGAGGGCTTCCCATAAGGTCTCATAGTTGTGCGTTCTGGCTGTTATGGAACATCCTGTCTTTTACCTGAGATTGTTATGTTTCTTCTTGCCTCCAAATTTATTGTGGTTTAAATGGCAATTTATAAGTGTAGTTTTCCTTTTATTATTTCTTGTTTATGATTATTTTATGCACTTTTTTCCTTGTTTATTACAAGAAATATTACGTTTTTCTTTTATAAATCTCTCATAAATTGCAGAATAAAACCAAACAAAAACACTGTTGTTTTCCCTGAACTGCTATCTGGTCTGTGTTGTAAAGAAAACCCCTTCCCACCGCATGCCACACTACCACATTCCCTTTGCTAGACCACCACAACAGGCTCAGTGTTCCACTTTCATTAAGCCTTGTCAGTAAGAAACAGGTCAAATGAAGGGGATATGCCTGCATAACCCAAGCAAACTACTTATTACAGTCATCTGCAGTCACAGCCAATGTCCCTCCAGAACAAACATTCTGCCCCCTATTTGTCAGGGAGTTGGGTACACTTTTTTTTTCTTCAGCAGTGGGAACAGAAGATAATAGACTGCTGGATTTCCAATATCATAAAAAGGGCTGTCACCTCAGATTTCAATCTCTACCATCAGAGTGACCTTTTGCATGGTCTTAGATACCTCGTCCATATGCACCTGTTTCAAAAAGAGGTCAATCTTCAGTGCAGGAGAGGAATCTAATCTTCTATTCCAGCTACTTCCTGTTCCCCAAAGATACAGGAGACTTGTGTTTCATATTCAATCTTGGATCTCAACGTGGAGAGGAGGAGTAGCCTAATGGTTAGAGCAATGGCTTGGGAACCAAGCAACCAGGGTTTGATTCCCACAAGCATTGCTTGTGGCATTGGGCAAGTCACTTAGTCCATTGCCTCAGAAAAATCTAAGTTATGAATGTCCCTGTTTAATGTATATTGCCAAGTTAAAGTTACAATGTAAACCACTTTGACTAAAATTAAAAAGCAGTATAAAAATACCTGTTTAAAATAATACTTCTCCTGAGGAAGATGTTTCCTGCTGATGAATGCTATAGGATGTTCTTCACCTCTAACTTCCTGGCTCCCAGGCCCACCTCAGAGGCATCAGCTTGCACAATAAACAATAAGGAGAAATCAGGGTTAATCAGAATGGGTTCAGAGCACATGGCCTTCTTGAGATGCTGGAAGTCCAGGTCCTGTGACCACTGGATCCATTTGGAAGTTCTCTTCTGGAGGAGATTGGTTAACAGCTCCACCACCTCTGCAAAATTAGGGATGAACCGGCGGTAATAACCAATCAATCCAAAGAAGGCACAGACCTCTTTTTTTCAATTTCAGGGTGGGGTCCTGGGCAATGGTATCCACCTTCTGTAGCTAAGGTCATATCTGCCCATTCCCAATTAAATACCCCAGGTATTGAACATCCTGATCTCCCCAAAAAACATTTCTTGGGATTGGCCATCAACACAGCTTGCACTTGTGTTATATAGGTGATCCAACCTCTGCTGTAGATGACTGTGTTGTCAAGGTAGGCAACCACATACGCCTTGTGCGGTCTCAGTAGGCGGTTGACTAGGCTTTGAAATGGAACAGGAGCTCCATGTAATCCAAAGGGCAGCACTGTAAACTGGAACAGATCTTGCAGTGTCAAAAAAATCAGTCTTCCCCCTGGCAGCCAGAGTCAAGGGCACTTGCCAGTATCCCTTGGTCAAATCCAAGGTTGATATAAAGCGTGCTCCACTGAGTCACTTGATTAGCTCATCTACTCTGGGCATGGGATACGCTTTCAGTTTAGAAGCTGCATTGATCCTCCAGACATCCATGCAGAATCTGATGCTTCCGTTGTGTTTAGGAACAAAGACAATAGATGATGACCAGTCGCTCATAGGCTCTTCTATAACTCCCAGGTTAAGCATCCAGCAGGAATCCTGTCGCTGGGTCTCCGGAGCCCACTAGGATTGTTGCCAGATAACCAGCCCAGGGTTTGTAATGATATCATGACAAATGAGGTGTGTACGTCCCAGGCGAGTAGAGAACACCTTTAGGTTCTGGTGGATCAAACCTTCTAGATCTCTTCTCTGGGCAGCAGAGAGCTGGTCTCCAATCGGGACTTGAGCTCAATCCGATGGAGCTGAAATTTCCAGCCCAAAATCATCTCCCTGTACCATCATAGCTGTCACTTCAGTCCATACTTTTAGTAGGTTAATATGGTAAATTTTGACTTTCTTTCATTTATCTGGCTTAACAATCTTGTAGGTAACAGACCCCACTTTCTCTTCCACCTCATAGGTCCCCTGCCATTTACGGAGTAACTTGCTCATGGATGGGGTAACAGGATTAAAACTTTGTCTCATGGTTGGAAGGTGCAAGTCTGCCCAATTGTAGCACCTGACCTGCTCGGCTTGGGCTTTTTCCAGACTGAGTTTGGCCACCTCTCCAGCTTTCCTCAGCTGGTCTTGCATTTCTATAATATACTCCACCAAATTACGCCTGCCATGCGTCGTTCTTCCCAGGTTTCCCTTACCATGTCTAATATGCCTCTTGGCCATCTTTCGAAGAGCAAGTCAAAAAGCAAATACCCCGTGGAACTCTGAGATACCTCATAGATGGCAAACATCAAATAGGGTAGGAGAATGTCCCAGTTCTTCCCGTCCTCCTACACAAACGTTTTAAACATCTGTCTCCAAGTTTTATTAAATTGCTCAACAAGGCCATCTTTCTGTGGGTGATATACTGATGTTCGCAGCATCTTGACCTTCACAAAGGCATACACGTGCTTCATCACCTTGGATACAAAGGGTGTTCCTTGATCTGTGAGAATCTCATTCGGTATTCCCACCTGCGAGAATACTTTCCAGAGGGCATTTATGAGGGTATCAGTCATCGAGGTATTTGGCCTCTTGGTATCAAGTAGCATAGTCTAGTATGACTAAAATATACTTGTTGCTTCGGGTGGTTCATTCCAAAAGACCTATCGGGTCCATGGCCACTCTTTCAAATGGGGTTTCAATAATGGCCATAGGCACTAGAAGGGCAGGTCAGACTCTGTCCGGATTATGAAGCTGGCAGATGGGGCTTGACTGGCAATATAACTGCACCTGTTTATGGACCCTCGGCCAGAAAAATCAAGCTAAAACACGCTCTAGTATGTTCTTCACCCCCAGGTGTCATCCTAATAAATGGCTATGGGCCAGCAATAACACCTGCTGATGATAGGGCTGGGGAACTGTCAGTTGACCTCTTTCCTTTCTAGGACCCCCTTGGCCACTCTGTATAATAAATCTCCCTTCAGCACAAAATAGGGAAAGGTTCTTACAATCGTAAAGTATCATCACGCTTTTCCCGGGACCATGGTTTTTGAAGAAGGGCCGGGAGTTTCAAACGGCCAGAAACACAGCATTGTGTTGACGAAGGACGAAGACATAAAAGTGAAAAACCGGAATTGACCGTTCTGGAAAAAGCGTGATGATATTTTATGATTGCAGCAGCAACAGATGGTTTGAGGCTCTTTAAATTACAAGAAGTTGATGATTGTTGCTTCTGATTTGACTCAGAGTAACCACTGTAGGAACTGCAGCGAGAATCTCTAGCTCATTTGGACACTTTTGCAGCGTTTCGAGTGAACCCTTTTTGGGGATCAGTTGGATATCGTAATACCTTCATAAGATTTATTCAATTTAAGCTATTCCTGGGTAACAATAATTTGTTGTGAGCACATAGGGTAACAATTTATCCTTTATTTTGATATGGTGTTTTGTGCAGGGCAGCTTCTTCTGACCAATCAGCTGACGGATAGAGCCTTTAAAATCTAAGCCCTGTCGCAGAACACAGTCACGGGCACACATCCGTGAGACATGTCGGAAGGAGTGTTCCAAAGGGCAGGTTTGCCCCTTTGGAGTCCCTTTGGAGCACTTCGGAGTCTTGGTAGTTCACTGAGCCACATAGCATGGGCAAGAGAGAAGAGGTTATGGCAGCAACCGGATAAGAAGATGGTGCCAATGTCTGGTCCTATGGATCGTCATGTTGTAGCTTTGTCATCTAAGCCTAGTTCTGGTGGCTCTTCTGACACTATGGACTAATCAGGTGTTCTTACCCCACCCTTTCATTCCAGCATTGTATCTACTGAGGTAGGAGGGACTCTTCAGGATATGGATAGTGCCCCACTTGTTTCCATTTTTGTTACATTGGAGGGGGCCCCCTCTGCTGGGATGCGGGTTCTGGAAACTGCAGTGGTTTTGCCGCTCCCGAAAGAGCTATGTTTTACTGTGTCTTTAGCTGATGTTGTTCCTGTTTCATCTGACACAGTTACTTTAAGAGACATTTTGGATGCTATTACTCATTTGGGACTCTCCTTGGGGTCATCTATGAAGGACTTTTCCAAATTCACATTGGACACTATGGCAAAATTGAAGGAACATGATGAAAAGGTGTCTGTGTTAAATGATTGGTTTGTTAAGCTTGATACATGTGTTTCTACATTACATGCTGTGAGTACCCAAGAGGATTGTGGAAAACTGCAGGAGGATCTGGATAAATTGGAAGACTGGGCATCCAAATGGCAGATGAAATTTAATGTGGACAAGTGCAAAGTTATGCACCTAGGAAAGAACAACCCACACTATAGTTACACAATGCAAGGTTCCACATTGGGAACCACCACCCAGGAAAAAGATTTAGGAGTCATCGTGGATAACATGTTAAAACCCTCTGCCCAGTGTGCAGCGGCAGTCAAGAAAGCAAATAGAATGCTAGGTATCATAAAGAAAGGGATGGAAAATAAAACAAAGGATATTATAATGCCTCTGTATCGTTCCATGGTACGACTGCACCTTGAATATTGTGTGCAGTTCTGGTCACCATATCTTAAAAAGGACATAGCATTATTAGAAAAAGTACAGAGAAGAGCCACCAAAATGGTGAAGGGGATGGAAGGCTACTCCTATGAAGAGAGGCAACAAAGGTTGGGGCTCTTCAACCTGGAAAAGAGATGGCTGAGGGGAGATATGATAGAGGTCTATAAATTAATGAATGGAGTGGAGCAGGTAAACATGGATCAATTGTTTACGCTATCGGAATATAGAAAGACTAGGGGACATGCAATAAAGCTACAGGGTAAACTATTTAAGACAAATAAGAGAAAATATTTTTTCACTCAACGTGTAATCAAACTCTGGAATTTGTTACCGGAGGATGTGGTAAGGGCTGTTAGTGTAGCTGGGTTTAAAAAAGGTTTGGACAAGTTCCTGGAGGAAAGGTCCATAAACCACTATTAAAAAGGGACCCAGGATAATCAGTGCTTGACCCAGTACAAGCATTGTGGAACCTGTGTCTTTTGGGGATACTGCTAGGTACGTATGACCTAGATTGGCCACTGTTGGAAACAGGATACTGGGCTTGATGGACCTCGGTCTGACCCAGTATGGCATATCTTATGTTCTTATGTTGATTAAGGATAGCCTTCATATCCACAGGTGTTTAAAAGCACTAGAAAATGCTAGTTGTATGTGTAATTTGAGATTTTTGAACTTTCCTCATACTCATTACCTATCTCCCATGATTCTCCTTCAGAAGTTCATGAAGGAGAATTTGGGTATTAGTGATACTGATGGGATAAAAATCTCAAGTGTTTGTTATTCTCTGATGGGTAAGGTGGGCCCTGATCAAGGAGGTGCAGATATGGATCAGTTGTTTGCAGTGAGTAGTTTGGACTTGTCAGCTTTCTTGGAGAACTCCAATGATATTACCACCTCTCGGTCTACATTATTAGTATCCTTTTGTTCTTTGATACATCGTAATACTGCATAAGTTTTTCCAGAAGAAAAATCTTTCTTTTTGTGGTCAAAGAATTAATATATTTCCGGATGTTTCAAGGACAACACAATTGAGGAGGAAGGCCTTCCTTTCCCTTAAGCCTGTGGTATTGGGGAAGGGGGCGTCCTTCCCATGTACATGCATTGTGGGGTATCAAAATGTTTAATATGTTTGTTTGTTTTCTTTGAGTCTAGCCAGCTTGAGTCCTTTCTCCAGGATAAGTAATGTTTAGGTTGACTCTTTAGTTGTATTGTTTTTTGTTTTGTTTTTTCTTCTGTAATGGATTGTATAATTTTGGTAGTAATTGTGTAGATATCTGGTAGTGGGTTTGGGTTCCAGGATTCTGTAGATGTGGGCTAGAAGTACATTGAATGGGGTCTTGTTTAATGGTGTATCCTCTTCCTCCAAGTTATGGGGCACTGGTGTGTGTTGTTTTTAATATGTACTGTTTCTATCTATCTTATTTTGTTTTGTAAGATAAATTTTGAAATTAAATTTAAAAAAGACTCCTGTTGTTGTCTCTCCTGTTACTGTTGTTGTTGCTGCAGCATTTTGGCCAGAATCTGGAGGAGCCATCCTGGCTTGTCACTATTGTCTTGCAATGCCACCACTGCTTCGTCTTCTGTAGCTGTTAACCCTGCAGTATTCCAGCTCCAACAAAATTTTAGTAGCCTCTAGTGGCCAAAACAAAGCCTGCCTGCCTGGCATGGACTATACCTTCTTCAAACTCCCTAACTAGGGTGAGGCCAACCCTTTTAGCCCATACAAACAAAAAAATCCTGCTGGAGAGGCCCAGCCCCGAAAGAACATGGTTAGGGGAAATCCCCAAGCTGTTGTCATATGTGATAGTGTGACTTGCGGTGGGAAGGAGTTTTCTTTTAAACACAGGCTAAACCGCATTTCATAAAAAAGAAAAGCAGTTTCTGTTCCATCCCAGCTTGTTAAACCTCCACAAAGCAAAACCCAGAACAGACAGTAGTTCAAGGAAAACAAAAGCAGCTTTACTTCTGTTCCGGATTGTTAAACCTCCACAAGCTGGTTCTCCTGGCCCTTTTTCCAGCCCAAGTTAAAGTTCCTACCTTAGAATTCTTTGCATGGCTTGCCATGGAAGAACATCTGGCTCCATGGGCCTCTCTCTCTCCTGCAGCCTGCTGGGTTCTTAACCTCTCCCTCTGAGCCACACCCTCCCAGTCCTGAACTCTGCAGACTGTCTTAAAGGGGACTGTTGATAATCCCTTGGAGAGGGACGGGTAACATTCTATATACCCCATTACAGTCAACAAATGTTCTCCTAGGTAGTAGAAACGTTTACAATATTAGGACGTGTTTGTTCATCTTGAATGATGTAAATGGTGGCAGTACGACTAAGAGATGTTATAAAGTAGAACAGTGATTATTGATGGTATTCTGGGTCTCTTGTATTTTGTCATCAGAGCCTTCAGTACAAGGAGCTTCTGCTAGCCCTGTGGCTCTCAACCCAATCCTCTGGGATCCCTAGGCCAGTCAGGTTTTCAGGATATCCACAATAAATATGCATGAGAGAGATCTGCATGCACTGCTTCCAATGTATGCAGATCTATCTCATGCATATTCAGTGTGGATATCCTGAAAACCTGACTGGCCTGGGGGTCCCAAAGGACTGGGTGGAGAACCACTGTACTAGCCCATATGAATGTCTTCAGTGAAGCTGGATGCAACCAGCTACACAAGTCATCTGGTGGCAATGTCAGAATCTGAGATTTTAGATGTAGCGAATATGACATACACTAAGAATATAAAGATAAATTGCATACTCATCTGCTTTGGCCAGGATTTATTTATTTTATTTATTTATTTAGTAAACATTTGTATACCGCCGCTTCCTACGATCAGCCGCGGTTACTTTACAGAATCATCATGTATCGTACAATACAATGAATTTTTAGAGTACAATTTTGATTTTGGCAACGATTTACATAACACACGAAATAGAGACTAGATACTTTTCATAATTCTAAATAAACATTCGATTCAAGGGTGCGAGGGTGGGGGATACAATATACATATATACATGATTACCTATCGGTCGTCAAATGCTGCATTTGTTCCAAGTGTCATTAGAAGATATCTGATTGTGGTAAGGTGCTGCAATTAGGTTGGGTTGTAGAATGTCTGAAATAAATGCGTTTTGAGGTTCCTTCTGAATTCAATAAGGCTATTTGACATTCGGAGCTCAGGAGGGAGCTGGTTCCAGTGGATCGGCGCTGCATAGGTGAATGCTCTGTTGCTTGTTTCTGTTTTAACAGATCTCATGCTGGTAGGGACACAGAGCGTGTTGAGATGTATGGTTCTTCTGCTCCTGTTGTGTGTTTGCTTAGTGATTAGGTTGTCAAGGTATGAGGGAGCAATATTGTGAATGAGTTTAAACGTTGTTATGAGTAGTTTGTAGATGATGCGGGCGGCTACTGGGAGCCAATGTAGTTCCATAAGCACTGGCGTTATGTGGTCCGTGACGTTTTTTTCCATGATGATTCTTGCAGCAACATTTTGGGCCATTTGTAAGATATTTAGGGTGTTCTTCGGGAGCCCTTGTAAAATGGCGTTGCAGTAGTCCAGGTGAGGAATGATTAGCGCTTGAGCGACAGTCCTGAAGTCTGATTTTTCTAAGATACTGCGAAGTGGTTGGAGAACTTTCAATTTGTAAAATATGGCTCGGTTGACTGTTCGGAGATGTTTATCCATCTTAAGGTTGTTGTCTATTAGGACCCCTAGGTACTTTATTGCAGGCTTTGCATGGTAAATGTTTTTGTTGAGGGTTACTGTAGTGGGTGGGTCGAAATTAGTTTTTTTGGAGATAAACATGACCTCTGTTTTCTTGTGGTTTATTGACATGTTGTTTTGTTGAAGCCATGTTTGTAACATGTCAAGGCATTTTTCTAGGGGAGTGAAATCCGGCTGTGCTGCGTTTAGGCGTGTGTACAGCATCACATCGTCAGCATAGATGTGGTAGTTGATGTTGCACTTCTGAAAGATTTCACAGATTGGTTTTATGTACAGGTTGAAAAGTAGAGATGACAAGGCAGATCCTTGCGGGATGCCCTGTGTCTGGGGGAAGGCATCAGCTTTATCGTTGTTGAATAGGACTTGTTGCATCCTGTTGGAGATTTTATTTATTTTTATTTATTTAACAGTTGCTTATATACCGCTACCTTCCACAGATCAGGTGCGGTTTACAGTGAACAAGGAATGAACAGATTAACAGGTCTGTTTTACATGAAACATTAATTAACTAGGTACAATTTTGCTAAATACATGAAACATTAATTAACTAGGTACAATTTTGCTAAATACATTAAACATGATTGGACTAAATATGGTAAATAATTTGTTAAATAACAATTGAACTAGTTACATATTTTGAACTATTTACATATATCTATTTACAGGATTTACAAATAGTTATTTGTATGATGCAAACCATTTTAGGGGGGTCCCTGTTATACCTATTGATGATAGTCGTTTTAAGAGGGTGCTGTGATGTACTGTATCAAATGCTGCCGAGATGTCTATAAATACAAGTATGAACATGTCCTTTTTGTTCTCAAGACCCCTGAGGAGGTTGTCGAGGAGTGCTAGCAGGAGGGTTTCTACTCCGTGATGTTGGCGGAAACCATATTGATGCATGTCTAGGGCTTTCCTATCGTCAATGTGATCTTGCAGCTGCTGCTGCACCGCTTTTTCAATAGTTTTTGCTAAGAAAGATATACTCGAGATTGGCCTATATGACGCAGGATCGCTTTTGTTGAGCGATCTGTTCTTTAAGATGGGCCTAATGAGTGATCTCTTGAGATAGGCAGGCATTTCACCTTGATGAAGTGATTGATTGACAATGTGGGTGATAGGATTTGCTATTTCATTTTTGGTTGCTTTTATCCATGCTGCAGGGCATGGGTCAAGAGGGGAGGTGGTGGATTTTAAATTGGTTATAATGTTTATGACCTGTTTTGTTTAATTGGTGGAAAGTGTTCCATTCTGCAGCCGATTCCTTATGAGGGACCGTGTTGGCTTCCTGAGAGGTGAGTGCTAAAGACATCCTGTGATCCATGACTGTGGGTACTTGCGGATTAAGTTTCTTGGCGTAGTGGTCTGCAAGCGTCTGGGAACTGATTTCGTCGGTCCAACCGGTGTCCTGGAGGGTTTTGGTGAGAGATTTGACAATCTCAAATAGTTCTCTAGGTCTATTGATGGCTTTATTAAGTAGTTTAGTGTGGTGATTCTTTTTTGCCTGGTTGACCTCATTCTTGTATTCCATGAGTAGAGTTAGGTACAGTTGTTTGCATTCCTGGGTTTGCGCTTTCCTCCATTTTTTCTCTAACTTGCGTAGTTCCCTCTTCATCTTGCATAATGTAGGGGAATACCAGGGTTCAGATCTTGTTCTTGTTGGTGCGTTTGTGGTTTTCCAGTTTGGACTTGCTGCTGCTTCGATCCTTGAGTTCCATGTTTCTACAAGCTTATCTAGGTCCGTGAGAGTGTAATCGAAGCACGAGGATATAGATGCCATCAGTGTTTCACTGTTGAATTTTCGGAACTTCCTTTGTGGTATTTTTGCGTCGGCTTGAGGTTTCTTCTTTGTGGTTGGTATTTGGATTTCCAGTTCAATTAGGTAGTGGTCAGACCAGGGGACTTGTGTTACTCGGGTTTTAGGTTTTTGCATTTCATTCAGTTTAGTGTTGGATGATATGAACACTAGATCTAGGGTGTTGCCTTTGATATGAGTGGCTTCCTGAATGATTTGGTTAAATCCGAGCTGGTCCATTGCTTCAAGGAAGGTATCGGCCTGGATGCGTGGTATGGAGGGAAGGTTCAGGTCTCCCAGGATAATTCGCTGTTTCTTTGGTGCAGAGGTTGAGATAGTTTCAAGTGCAGTGGCCAGGTTGTGATGATGGGGTGTGGGGGGTCTGTAGATTAAGCATATTGTTAATGTTTTGTTCTCGATCTTAAGTATATCTATGCCCTCAGAGGGAGCTAGGGATGCGTTCGTTAAAAGAAGGGAGGATCTGGCAAGGATTAGGACTCCCCCACCTCTTTTGTTAGGACGTGGGCAGTTGAAGATTGTGTAGTCAGGTTGCGTGAGTTGGTTTACTATTACTGGGTCAGTGTCTGTGAGCCATGTTTCGGTGATGCATAGAATATCAGGTTTGTTGTCAGTCATGATGTTGTGGATGACGTGTGTTTTATTTCTAATAGATCTGGCGTTGATGAGGCATATCGTGATGGTGGATTGCGGGTATGGTTGTTTATGTTTGCTTTTATGAGTTGAGGCTGTTGGCTTCCGTTGCTTCCTTTTTAGTTTGGATCTGCATTCATTACGTGGTTTGTCAGGGGTTTTAGATAGTGCGTTTTGGTTTGTTTTATGGCTTTCCATGTCTGGGGCAGTGTAACTAGTGTGGAGCAGGGGGATAATTGGCAGGAGTACTGGGCTATGGATAAATATTGGTTGCCATAACATTGTCTGGTAGTGTGGTGTGTGTTGTATATATGCGTTTGTGGCAAGCGTTAGGCAGAAGCAGAGAGTAATGATTGTGGTGATGAGTGCCATGATGTGAAAAACCAGATTCAAAATGCAATGCTATTGGATGTCACAGACTTACGTAGATTCAAATGCAATATTATTGGATGTCACAGACTTATGCAGTTTCAATTGCAATATTATTGGATGTCACAGACTTATGCAGTTTTAAATGCAATATTATTGGATGTCACAGACTTTCTGGTAAAGCTGGTAAGGCAGATTCAAATGCAATACTATTGGATGTTACAGACTTACACAGTTTCAAATGCAATATTATTGGATGTCACAGACTTTCTGGTAAGGCTAGATAAGAGTGATCATTGACAATATAGTAGAATACACTGCATACTATGAGACATTTGCCACACTCTGATACAATGGAAATACTCTCTGTAACGTTTGGATAGACTATACAGTGGTTACAAAATGGTATTTAAGAGTGCTTAAGCACGGTGTTCTGTACAGAAAGGTGCGCAGTATGTAAGGTTGCTATTGCTCTAGAGTATGAGTGGTGACTAGCTATATCGGTAGAGGTTCAGTGGTTAAGCTGTGGTTAGGATTAAGTATGTAGTTCCGCAGTGAAGAGTTTACCTGGTCAGGTGTACTGGGGCTAGTAGTCGTAGCTGGTGTGCTCAACCTGTGTTCAAGGGAGCTCTTGTTGGATGGTGTTGTTCCTTCGTTGTTCAGTTGGTACATGGAAGACGCGTTGTAGATGGTAATTTGTGCCGGCGAGCTCAGACCCGGATAGGGGAGCTCGAGCCAGGTGAAGTTGCAAGCGCCTTGCTTTTGGTTGTGTTCTCGTATGTGTCTCTAAGTTCCGGTTGTACGTTTGTGTTTCCTTTTTGGGCCTGTCGGGTCGCGCCTAAGGGCCACGCCAAAGGGCCCTCAGGCGCAGGCCCGCCAGGCGCGGGCGCGCCCGGTAGGGACGCCGCTTTAATGCTGCTCGGGGTGCCTGCTCCCACTGCCCGGATTGGGCAGGAGACCTCCCACTGTCCCGATTGGACAGGAGTGCACCGGGGGAAGGCTCTGTGTGAAAGCGGCTCCCTCGGGGTAGGGACGCCGCTTTAATGCTGCTCGGGGTGCCTGCTCCCACTGCCCGGATTGGGCAGGAGACCTCCCACTGTCCCGATTGGACAGGAGTGCACCGGGGGAAGGCTCTGTGTGAAAGCGGCTCCCTCGGGGTAGGGACGCCGCTTTAATGCTGCTCGGGGTGCCTACTCCCACTGCCCGGATTGGGCAGGAGACCTCCCACTGTCCCGATTGGACAGGAGTGCACCGGGGGAAGGCTCTGTGTGAAAGCGGCTCCCTCGGGGTAGGGACGCCGCTTTAATGCTGCTCGGGGTGCCTGCTCCCACTGCCCGGATTGGGCAGGAGACCTCCCACTGTCCCGATTGGACAGGAGTGCACCAGGGGAAGGCTCTGTGTGAAAGCGGCTCCCTCGGGGTAGGGACGCCGCTTTAATGCTGCTCGGGGTGCCTGCTCCCACTGCCCGGATTGGACAGGAGACCTAATGGAGTGGAGGAGTAGCCTAATGGTTAGAGCACTGACTTGGGAACCAAGAAACAAGGGTTCAATTCCCATTAGCACTCCTTGTGGCCTAAGGCAAGTTACTTAACTCTCCATTGCCTTAGAAAATTCCAAGTTAACAATGTCCCTGTTTAATGTGCATTACCAAGTTTAAGTTACTATGCAAACCACTTTGATTGAAATGATAAAGCAGTATAAAAGACCTGTTAAATAAATAAACTTCAAACTGACTGTGAAGATAGGCTGGACATGAAACTTTTCACTCTTTAGAAGATGATATGCATATATTGAACTATATACAGTTGAACTGCAATACAGTCAAATAAGCCAAAAATATTTCCATAGAGCAGTGTTAAGTGGTCTAAGAGCCTGGAGTCTTTACTAGATGGCATGTTGGAAAACTCTCTATATTGCTTCTCTTCTTCATGTCTGACATAACTACCACTTAAGAAGGGGAAAGCTGGACTTTACACTTTACATCTATTTTTTTGACTTTGCAAAATACGGCGGTGTGCATCATTTCACGTGCCCATCAATTTGATGCTGCTTTGCCCTTGCTCATGAGGCATCATTGGTTGCCCGTCTCTTTTTGTGTTCAGTTTAAGGTTCTATCTTTTGTACATAAGATAATCTAGAGCTACATCATGAATAATTTTGCTTCTTTGGTTTCTCTACACTCTCCAGCTAGAGCTCTTCACTCTATACATGGCTTTCGATTGTAGATACCTGCCCTCTCGATTATTAAATACGAGTCTATATGCAAGTCAGTGTTTTTTGTAGCCTCCCCTTCTCTCTGGACTTGTTTACCCACTTCGATGCATGCTGAGACAAATTTATAAAAGTTTTAAGAAACTTCTTAAGACTTTTTTTTATTTGAGTCTGCCTTTAACTTGCCATCTTCCTTTTAGCGGTCCTTTTTCTCTTGTTTAGTTATTTTTATACTATATATTGTGTTTTCCTTCATTTAATGGCATTTATTTTCTATTATTTATTGTTATTTTTAACTTTGTAAACCACATAGATTGTTTTGTCACTTTTGTGGTATATCAAATAAACAAAATCATAACCATGGTTAATAGAGACTGCCACATATGAAAACCTCTTGCTCCTGTAGGCAGCTATGCATTAGTAAAACTACAGTGGCTTTTGAGACCTCTATGAAATTTAAGATCCCAAAGAGCTGAATGCTGTTTGACTTCCTGTCATAGCAGGAAGGGGGAACCTCTCCTGACATGTGCTAAACAAATCTTGGGAAGAGACGTCTTCATGAGGAGATTAATTTCATGCAGGAGGAGGAGATGGATTGGAGGAAATTCCTGAAGAGTATACTTCTGATTCTAAGGAGGACTACGAAGGTTGAAAATTTGGATCTGTATAGTCTGAGTGCTATGAGAGAGCTCTGAGCTTAATGAGGAGGGGTAGAGAATAGCCCACTTGTGGTTCAAGATCCCGAGTAGAAAGCAAAGAGATTATTGTATTTTGAAAGGAACGAGTTTCTCTCTCTCTGTGCAAGAGTAATGCCCGTGGATTGAGATGGTATTATACTGGGCTGTTGATGTTTAATTAGCATATATTTACAGTAACGCTTATATTAACTGAACATCTTTTCAGGGAACAAATAAGAACACTCCAGAGAGACAGCAAAATAGATGGAGAAGACTCGTCAGCTACTCTAACTAGGATCAGAGTAGATGCCACCTGAGGGTTGTATGTTTGACTGTTGCATAGGGGATGATTCATCTCACCTGGGGACACCTGTGCATAACTGCATTGGTGCAAAATTCATCTTGTGCTGAGGAGACTCTGCTCACAATCTGCACTGAGAAGGTATTGCAATGACTGTGCTGATACAGGAAGAGATTGGTCAATGCTACTTTCTGGCTCAAGTCTTTTTGATGGGGCAGATGGCACAAGGAGATGGCTGCACACGTCTGTGTCTTAAAAGCACCAAGAGACATCTCAGTTAAAGTATCTGTGGTTCTCCAACACTTTGGAAGGAACTCTTGAGGATGCTGTGGGAGAAAAATAAGCTTCATACTGTGTTTTAGTATCAGGATCTGTCAGAAACGTCTTTTTATTAAAATAAAATAAGAAAATACAAGTGAATTCACAGGGAGAGTTCTGTTCCTACTAACAGAGTTTCTCCTTGCAACGTTACAGAGTCTTTTATAGTTTTCTCAGTTCAGGTTAGACAAAAAGGTAAAGATGGGAAACAGATGCTTTCCTGACAAATGTTACTAAATCTTAGCATTCCATATACAGTATGTTAATCTAAACAAATAGCTGAGGTAGCAGTTCAGTGGTTACATTCTTTGGGCCTCTCTGCTCTTATACATCTCCCCTTCTTTAAAGTCACGTACAGTTCATCTTGGACAAAGTTTTCAGGCCTTCTTCAATATACTGCAATAGTCCCTCTCTTTGTGCCTTTTTGGCACAACTTTGATTCGAACATGTATATACTTGAGTCCACTTATCTCTTGGCATTCTTGTTTAACTTCTTTAACAAACCCCCATATACACCCCACGCGTCTCTTGTTTAGGGCTCAAGCCCTTTTGCATTTCTCTAGCAGTATAGTTCAAACATTTTACAAACACGGTCACATAATCACAAGCCAACAATGAAAACATCACAATACCATGAAATGTTTTTGGGCCAAGGCCTCGAAACCATTTCCCGAGGCTCTATTGATCGGTTTGGTATATCTGTGTTATCTGGAATGTATTCACAACATTCCTTTCCTATTACTACAAACAGTGCTATGAAAATCTGCAATACCATTATAATCATCTTGCAGATACCTTTCCTAAGGTGTCAGCTGTCTGTCGTCCAGTAGCCTAGAATAATCAAGCATGTAGAAAGTAATGACCCGGTATTATTCTGTTTACATATTTCTCCCACATTTCTTATTTTCCCAGATGTGAGATTAATAAGGTGGTGAATTGCTGGTATAATACAGCTAGCAACTTCCTGACCCAGTCTGCTGACAACTAGCAATAGGCTTTAACCTCTAGCATGGTGACAAGTCCCTGATCGTCCACCAGAGTCACAGCAAAGGTATGATCAGAGCAAGTATTTCTGCCAAAGGGAGATTCTGGATTTAGCTCATGCCTTTTTCAGTAGTAGCTCAAGGTGAATTACATTTAGATACATTAGATATTTTCTGTCATTTATGATCAGTAAAGTGGGTAACCCTATTACTGTTAATAGACCAACTTCAGAGTGGGGGATAAAATCCTTCAGCAATTTCTTTCTGTGGAGGTATCAACTTTTCCCATATTTCTTCATTTGATAATCATTCTGAAAATGTATAAAATGGACCTCAATAGGGGTTGAACTGCCCTTTTTGTCTTCGCTGGTTTATCGACATTGTGAACTTGGCAAATTGGACAGGTTTGACTATATTGCTGGGCCATGATGGGAAATTTGGAGGAATCATGTTTAACACTATCAATAATCTCTCCTTTGTTCATGTTTGCGTGACCTTAGGTGTACCAAGTCAGAACTCTAGGCAATGCCAAAGGAGGTAATGGTGTACAAGCCACTCAGCCAATCTCCATATGCCTTTCTCCGATTTTGGGGCCTGATCTTGGAAGAGGGCAACATCACTAAAGGATGCCATGAGTAGTTGAGGTGGACAAAAACACAGGAATGGCCTGAGGAGTAGAAACGGCAGCAGCTTTGGCTTGCTAAGCCTACCAAGACATTTCCACAAGTAATTTTGTCGTAAGGTTTCTGATGTGCAATATATTTACTACAGCAACAGTAGGGGGCAGCATTAGTGCATCTAAAAATCAGAAGCATAAAAGCCATTCTTTGAGGTCCTCCAGAGATCGGGAACTCATGCTGCTTTGGTAATCGGCCATAGTCAAATACAATACCAAAGGCATAAAAAGAATCTAGATAAAAATTGAATTTTCCCTTTTGCAAGAAGCATACTCTTGTGAAGCAATCAGTTCTGCCACTTGAGCAGAAAAGATAGAAAGAAGAGGGTGATTCTCTTCAATTTCATGTTGAAAACAGCATATCCTGCAACAAGAGCACCTGATTGATTTTATGGGCAAGAGCAAAACACAAAAAAGTAGTTTGGGATTTTGCAGAGGTTTTCCTTTAAAACAGCGGTTCTCAACCAAGTCCTCTGGGACCCCCCAGGCCAGTCAGGTTTTCAAGATATCCACAATGAATATGCATATAAGAAATCTGCATGCACTGTTTCTATTGTATACAGATCTATGCCATGCATATTCATTGTGGATACCCTGAAAACCCAACTGGACTAGAGGTCCCAGAGGACTGGGTTGAGAACCACTACTTTAAAACAATGCCGGAGGAGTGAAATTAGAACTGCTTACAATTGACTCTTCAATTAGAGCTGCAAGGACATAAAATCCATGCACATGAGAACATCTTTATTTATTTGTATTGAGCTCACACCTTTACAATTAGAGGCTCAAGGCAAGTTACATTGAGGTACAGTAGTTATTTTCCTGTCCTCGGAGGACTTTATACTCTAAGGGGTATGTTTATTTAGCTGCGGTAGTGTCTTCTGTGTGATATCTGAGCCACGGCCCTATTGAATTCAATGGGACTGTGACTGATATCGCACGGAAGCCGCTACCACAGCTAAGTAAACATATCCCTAAGTTTGTACTTGAGGCAAGGAGTGTGAGTGGGATTTGAACACTTGCTTTCCAGCTCAATGCTGCTGCTGCCCTAACCACTACACTATCTGGGGACAGGAAATATTGCAGCTTCGTTTTACAGAGTAGATCTCCACCTAAAACGTTAACAGAAGAAGAGCTAAGCAGAAAGACATACTGCTCAGAAATAGAGACGATTAGAGCCTCAGCAACAGGATGAGGTATGATGACGTCATTAGAAATACCTATTGCATTTACACTGAGAAGGAGCAGGAACACCTGGAAAATCCTGGGCCATTCCTTGGATCAGTCTAATCCATTATACACATTGACCAGATTGATCTAAAGACAGAAGCAGGTCAGAGACAATGTTTTCCCTAAGGCTGTCCCATCACGATTATTATTGCTTTGCTAAGGAAGGGTTAGAAGGAGGCATCTGGTTGAGGTTATCAAAAGAAGACTGAGTGGTTACAGCACTGGAATGTCCACTAACCAAACTCACCACAGTAATGGCAAGCAGAATTTTGAGGTGTCTGAAAAGAGCCCTGGGCCTGTTCCATGACCTCCCCATTACTTCCTTGGCCACCACCTCTAACAACATTAAATTTCTGAATTTGTAAAGCCATAGGTCTCATTTCAGTATTTTCTCTCCTGGCAGTCAACACAATGATTCACAATAGCAATTAATTCTTTATAAAGCTTTGTTTGCTAACTTATTGCTACTGATCTGAGTTGTTCTTGGATTTCGAGGAGAAAGCCCTGCATGAATGCCGCAGCTACAATTTCTGTAGTTTTCTCAGTTGCATTGTCTATTCCTGAATGTCTGACAGCGACCATCTTAAGATCTCTGTAACTGCTGGTGATTTCCCCTTATTTTGTTTATAATTGTTTATCTCTGCCTTGTGTGACTTTTTTGGGCATACCTTATCAAGCAACCCTTTCTTTAAAAGAATCTGTCTTTTAAACCAACTTTTATGGGCTGTCCTTCCTTGCAAGGTACATTTGTCCATGTAGGATTATAATAATTACAGTTTCTTCTTCCTTGAAATTCTGGAGCTCCTCTCTTATAGTAAGGAAGTTGTTTAACGAGATTTAAGGGTATGTTTACTAAACTGCGATAAAGTCGCAGCGGCACGTGACGTTATCGTGCGATAACGTTAATTTTCGCACAATAACGTCTCCGGCGGCGTTAAGTCACACAGAGGGTGGAGAGAAGGGGTCAATGGGTGGGGAGTGGGCGGGGAGAGGCTCCTGTTACACTAACGCTGTGAAATGAAGGGCTGAAATTTACAGCGAGTGAAAACCAGGCATTAGAGGCACAATTGCAGGAGAAAGAAACCATTTCAGTCAACAATGTACAGCAAAGGCAGGGAGACCAAGAAAAGTGATAGTAGTGCTACATGTGCAGCAACAGCATAGTACCCAAGAATGAAAGGACACTATGGTGATGCTGCAAATGGGGTATAGGGGGCTGCAGGCGGGATATGCAGTGGGGCAGCTGGGCACAGGGTGGACTAGGCAGATGCCTAGGTGGCACATAGGAACGCAGAAATGGAAAATAAGCAAGACAGCAACTGACCAAATGTCAAACATGCCCATGAGTGTGTGTGCCACAGTGTCCCATCCAGGGGACAGTACCCAGCAGGTACCCTAAAGGGCAGATAACATTGGCAGGCAGTACCGGGGAGATGCATGGATGTCTATGTAGGCACACCTACCCCAGACCCCACACCATAGGCAGCCGCCTACCGGCACACTGGATGGCCTGGGACTGTGCACCACCGGCACCACTGGCATAAGGGCATGTCAGCATGGTGGAGGGGGCAGTTGGATCTGCCTACAGCAGATCAAGGCAAAGCCCTGTTTAGGTGGGTGGTTTGCAGTGCAACAGACAAGGTCTGTCTGAAGAACAGTCATGGTATCCCCAGGGAATGACCTGCCTCTGTGGCAACAGTTTGGTGCAGTACACACAGCCAGTGTGTTCAGGGGCAGAAGGTCACAGATTCAAGTCCCAGCTGTGGCTCCTGCAGACCATGTCCCTATATTTTACCCTACAGAGCACATACAACATATACATGTGCACTCCCTAGAGCAGAGGTTCCCAACTCCGGTCCTGGAGGGCCAAACACCATTCCGTTTTTCAGGCTGTCCCTAATGAATATGCATGAGATACATTTGAATACAATGGGGGCAGTGCATGCAAATGCATATTTATTAGGGACAGCCTGAGAACCTGAAAGGTGTTTGGCCCTCCAGGACTGGAGTTGGGAACCTCTGCCCTAGAGCATCGGCCAACAGGGGCACAAACACCCACCCACAGGCTTCACTATCCAAAGCCTCATGGAGAGTCAGGCTGTTGGGCCTGGCGTGGAGCAGCAGTTACCACTACTAGCACCTGCATACCACAGCACCGTCAAACATGGAAACACGCTCCACATATATCAAACAGTTGCTATGATTAATATCAGATAACAAATCCTAAATTAAACACAATTTGTTAACAGAGATTCATCATAGCAACCTTTCTGATATATATGGAGTGTTTTTCCTTTTTTGTCTGATAGTGTTACCACCCCGGAGAGTGACCCTAACAGTATTGAATACCTTAGTAATGTCTGTACTGTGCTCAGGACTGGTGTGGCGGGCAGGGCTGACAACCACCTCTATCTTTGCACAATGCTGAAATAGGTGTGGGAGTGTGTATGTCTATCCAGTGTTTTATGGCTGCCTACACCTTACGGAGCCCACAATGCTTACACTGTTTCCAGCATTAGCCTGCCAATGTGCATAATGAGGAGCAAGGTATTGTGGGTATGGCCCAGACAGGGCGGTCTGGGCAGGATGCATCTGCACAGGGCAATAGCTGGGACATTGTAGTGCCCGACCACCACCTGCACGGACAGAGTGGCCACAGCATGTCATGCTGGGAGGTCACGCTCACCCTGACTGAGCAGTGACCATGGCATGTCTAGGTTCCCACATAGTGCTATACAGTGTTTCTCTCAAGTGATATCTGTGAGTTCCCTTTTCTGGGGCCCAATCACTGACATACCTGCTTGGTGTTTGTGCTTACATCCCACTTCGGGGTGCACATAGTTCCTCTAGGAACATGCACTATGTACTGGCTAGCAGACTGTCTGCAGTTAGCATGTGTATGGCTGGAACACCTTGCAGGGTGCAGTGGGTGCAGACTGACTGTGCCCTCTGCTGGTAAATGTCAGATTGGGGTGGGGGCAGCTGAGCTTTTCCAGGCCTACTGCCAGTGCCCTATAGGATAGGTACAGATCGGCATTGACTGCCCTGGAGGATGCCCTTCCACAGCAGGACTGGGGTTGCTAAGACCCTCTACTGCCTCCATTGCAAAGATGTAGAGTGTGGTTCTGTTGGTGGCAGTTCCTGTCCCCCACCCTGACCCGGAGAGGGTGGGTTGGGTGGTGCTACATAATCCGCATGTGGGTCCAGACACCCCCCGGCTCTTAGAACAAGTGACCATGGCAACCACACAGGATATGCACTATTCTGGGTGCGTCATAGTCCACAAGGGCTAGATGTGACTGGGGAATACAGGTGGACACAGATGTATCCTAGGTGTGTCTGCAAGGACTACCTATCACACACTGGCACTGATGGGGACCTGCAGCACAGCCTATCTCGGCCAAGCCAGGTGCTGCGGACCTGGTGCTAGGCGCCCCACCTCACCCTCAGGGTGAGCACAGGAACCGCACAATGTCACGGTCTGTAGCTACTCTGTGCCAGTAACACACATGGTCAGTTCCCCCTACAAGGCTGAGGTGCTGTAGAGGTGCTATAGAGGCGCATACCTCATCCTGTGATCAGATGTAGACTGCTGTTCTGCATGTGCATTGCATCATGGATACTGGTGGGTTTACCGTATCCTGGTAACCACAGCAGACATTTCGTGCGGTGACCTGCAGTCTTTCTGTAGCCAGCCAGTGCTATGATAAATGCTATGGAGGTGTAGTTCACTGGTTAATACAATGACTGCTGAGCCAGAGGTCATGGGTTTGATCCCTCAGAAGTCTCATCTAATACAGCTGTCTGAGGCAATCCCTTTTCCTTCCTGTAACAGTCAGACGCATCACTACAATCTGTGCTGCCAGCAAAAACACTCTCACCTCAGTGCCGTAACCTATAGGGCACAATATAAAGTGCCTTGTCCGCCAAGGCGCTGTATAATGTGCCCTATAAAGCCCCCTATAAAGCACCCCATAGGGCACATTATAAGGTGCCTTGGCAGACAAGGCACTTTATAATGTGCCCTATGGAGGTGCCTTCAGGGGCGGCCCAAGGGGGGTGCGGGGCCATGTGCGGAGACTCGGTGCGGGGCCTCATTTGCATAAGTGGCCTTATTTGCATAAATATTTGCATAATGTTACCATACACTAACTTTTAGTAAACATGTCTCTTAATGAGTGTATGGATAAAGAAAGACTAAAAGATTTCTACATTACTATAATCCAGTGCCAACCGCCAGGCACATTAGGAACTACTACAAACGCTGCCCATTTAGAACCCATAGCAAATCCGCTGTATCCTGACAGCATTACCAGGACTCACAAAGCACCAGTCCCTACCTATCAAAAGGAAACACTGCAAATATTAAACCAGTACATTTCAGAGAATACTGGGGAAAGAGAACAAGTGGCAATGTCAAATAGGAATTACATAAACAGAATACCTCAGCTCAGTTACACATGCAGAACATTGACCATCACCAAACAAGGAATCGCAATTTAGAAACAGGAAGGCAATAATTTAAACTGGGAACCCCAAAAGCCAAACTTGGAATGTACAACAACACTGTAGAAATAAAACTATAAATCAATTTCCTCTTGTACCAAACAAAGCGCAGACGTTAATGATGCACATTTCCCAGAACTTTCATATTCCAGTTAATAAATTCAAAATAAAGAGATATATTTCTACCTTTTGTGCATTTTTTTTCAGTTGCAATTGCTCCAGCCACTTTCTTCTGGTTTCTTCATGTTTTCTGCTAACTCTCCATCGTCTGCTGTCCATTTGTCCTTTCTTCTCTCTTCTAGTTTTCTTTCCATCCTCTCTCTCTACATCTGCTTTAACATACTAATCTTTATCCTTTTGCTCTTTCCTCATTCTTATTTCATCCACACAAATTTTACCCCTCCATCCTCAATCCCCACTTACTCTCCCAATACCCGGCCAATTGTAGATTTTTCATCCCTCCCACACAAAATATTTTTCCCCTCTCCATTTTACTCTCCCAGCCCCATCCCATTCTAATCCTCCCCCAACATCAGCTCCCTTCTAGTTCCAGTCTCACCCAGCATCCATTCCCTTCTAGTCCCTGCATCAGCCCATTTCCAGTCCTAGCCCCCCATCAACCCATTTCCAGTCCTAGCTCCCCCATCCATTTTCAGTCTGAGTCCCTTCATCAGCTCATTTCCAATCCTAGCCCCACCATCAGCCCATGTCAAATCCTAGCTCCCCTCCACTCAGCCCAATTCCAGTCCAAGCCCCCCCATGAGCCTACTTCCAGTTCTAGCCCCTCCATGAGTCCATTTCAATTCAAGCCCCCACCACAGCCCATTTCCAATCTTAGCTCCCCCCAACAGCCCATTTCCAGTCCTATCCTAGCTGCTCCATCAGCCCATTTTCAGTTCTAGCTCCCTTCCCTCACAGCCCATTTCCATTCCAAGCTCCCTCCCCATCAGCTATTTGCAGTTCAAGCCTCCCCGTCCACTCAGTCCATTTCCAGTCATAGCAATCCCCCAACCCATTACCAGTCCTAGCCCCCCATCAACCCATTTTCAGTTTAAGCCCCCCCCTATAACCCATTACCAGTCCTAACCCCCCATCAGCCCACTTCCAGTCTTAACCCCATCAGCCCATTTCCAGTCAGCCCCCCATAGCCCATTGCCAGTCCTAACCCCCCCCCATCAGCCCACAGCCCATTACTAGTCCTAACCACATCAGCCCACCTCAAGTCCTAACCCCTCCCCATCAGCCCTTTTCCTGTCCTAGCGCCCCCATAGCCCATTAGCAGTCCTAACCCCCATCACCCTATTTCCAGACAGCCCCCATCAGCCCACAGCCCATTACCAGTCTTAACCCCCCCAGCCCATTTCCAGTCCTAACCCCCCATCACCCCATTTCCAGTCAGCCTCCATCAACCCCCAGCCCATTAGCAGTCTTAACCCCCCCCAGCCCATTTCCAGTCCTAACCCCTCCCCAGCCCATTTCCAGTCAGCCTCCATCAGCCCCAGCCCATTTCCAGTCCTAACCCCCCCCCCAGCCCATTTCAAGTCAGCCTCCATCAGTCCCAGCCCATTTCCAGTCCTAACCCCCCACTTGCACTTTTCCCGTCCTATCCCCCCCCCCTTGCACATTTCCAGTCCTAACCCCCCATCACCCCATTTCCAGACAGCCTCCATCAGCCCCCCCCCCTTCCCTTCCCTTCCGGCAAATTTAAAAACAAAAACCTGGCTCTAGCTGCTGCCGCGTCCGTCGCAGCAGCGGCAGAATGGCGTGTCCCGCGGGGCCCCCTCTCCACGTCGAGCCCTCTGCAAGGGCTTTCAGATTCGCGAAGGGAGAGTGCTCCCTCGCGTCTCTGTAAAGCCCGCAGGGGCTAATGGGAAATTTCCCAACAGCCCCTCGCGTCTAAAGGGGCTGATGGGAAATTTCCCATTAGCCCCTGCGGGCTTTACAGAGACGCGAGGGAGCACAACTCTCCCTTCGCGAATCTGAAAGCCCTTGCAGAGGGCTCGAAGAGGAGAAGGGGCCCCGCGGGACACGCCATTCTGCCGCTGCTGCGACGGACGCGGCAGCGGCAGCAGCTAGAGCCAGGTTTTTGTTTTTAAATGTAATAAAAAAAAAAGCAGAATGTTCTTTGCGCGGGGCCCCCTGAAACGCGGGGCCCTGTGCAAAAAACATTCTTGCTCAATGGACGGGCCGGCCCTGGGTGCCTTATAGGGCGCCCTATGAGGCACCTTTGGTTACAGCACTCAGGTGAGGGTGTTTTTGCTGGCAGCACAGATTGTAGAGATGTGTCTGACTGTTACAGACAGGAAAAGGGATTGCCTTATTAGATGAGACCTCTGAGGGATCAAACCCATGATCTCTGGCTTGGCAGTCATTGTATTAACCAGTGGGCTACACCTCTATAGCTTTTATCACAGCGCTGGCACGAAATTAAGGTTACTGCGCAATAATGAGCCAAGGCACCCTCTATCACACGATAAAAAGCCATTGCTACCTTGACGCCAGAACGCCCACTTCCTTATATGGCACTCCTCACATTAACGCTGCACCTAGTGCCGGTAACATTAGCACGGTTTAGTAAACATACCCCCTAGTGTCTGTGGGTCTTGAAGGTTTGAATAAATAGGTAGAGAGGTGAACCAGTTTATACAGTGTACCTAGAATTTCAGAAAGCCTTTGACAAAGGTCCCTTATGACAGACTACTGGCCAAATTAAAAAGTCATGGGATAGGAGGCAGTGTACTACTGTGGATCAGAAACTAGTTAAAAGATAGAAAGCAGAGAGTAGGGCTAAATGGCCAATTTTCCAATGGAGAAAGGTGAATAGTGGAGTGCCTGAGGGAAATGTCCTGGGCCTGCTGCTTTTCAACATATTCATAAATGACCGGGGAAATGGGAATGACAAGTGATGTGATCAAATTTGCAGGTGACACAAAATTATCCAAAGTTCTTAAGACGCAAGAGGATTGTGAAAAATTGCAAGAGGACTTTGTTAGATTGGAAGACTGGATGTTCATATGGCAGATGAAATTTTGAAATTTAATGTGGACAAGTGCAAAGTTATGCACCTAGGAAAGGACAATCCAAACTACAGTTACACAATTCAAGGCTCCACATTAGGAACCACCACTCAGGAAAAAGATTTAGGTGTTTTCGTGGATAATTTGTTGAAACCCTCTGCCCTGTGTGCAACAGTGGCCAAGAAGGCAAATAGAAATCTAGGAATCATAAGGCAAGAAATAGAGAATAAAACCAAAGATATTATAATGCCTCTGTATCATTCCATAGTGTGACCACAACTTGAATATTGTGTGCAGTTCTGATCACCGTAATCTTAAAAAGGATATAGTAGAATTAGAGAAGAGCCACCAAACGGTAAAGGGGGTGGAAGGATACCCCTATGAGGAAAGGCTTAAAAGGTTAGGGTTTTTCACCTTGGAAAAGAGATGGCTGAGTGGAGATATGATAGAGATCTATAAATTAATAAATGGAATGGAAAGGGTAAATGCAGATTGGTTATTTACACCATCAAAAAGTAGAAAGACTAGGGTACATGCAATAAAGCTACAACATAACCCATTTAAGACTAATAAGAGAGAATTTTCACTAAACGCGTAATCAAACTCTGGAATTCATAGTGAAAGCTGTTAGTGTAGTTGGGTTTAAAAAAGGTTTGGACAAGTTCTTGGAGGAAATACCCATAAACCGCTATTAAAGAGAACCCAGGAAATCCACTGCTTGCTCCAGGACGAGCATTGTGGAACATGTGTGCCTTTTTGGGTATGTGCCAGGTACTTGTGACCTGGATTGGCCATAGGATGCTGGACTTGATGAACCTTGGTTTGAACCAGTATGGCATTTCTTATGTTCTTCTTCATACCAGTCACATTTACTCACATTGGCTTTCTTACATACCTGATGGAGTCTCAGTTCTAGGAGGAGGAAAGATGGTTCAGAAAGCATCAGCCTCAGCAGCAGGAAAAGGGACGCAGGCAGTCTGCTATTAAAATCTCAATAGAGATTTCAAAAGGTCTTTCACCTAGTATGGTACCAGGGGTATCTGTGAAAAGAGATGGTCCAAGTCCAGATCTGCTTCTGTCATACCTTTCCCAATCAAGTAACAAAGAAACAGGCCTCATGCTAGGTTTTGTACCAGTATATGTCAGAAACTGTTATTAAAGAAAATAAGAACACACGTGAATTCACAGGGAGAGTTCTGACTAAGAATTCCCACTTGCAGTTGAAGAACTGTGTTACTGGCAATTACAGAACCTTTTACAGCTTTCTCAGTCCTGCTTACAATGTACAGACAAAAGATACAGATGGAAAACAGATGATGATCTGAGAAATCATAGCACTCCCATACAGTATATGGTAATCTAAACACATTATAGGTGAGCTAGCAGTTCAAAGGTCATATTCCTTCATCTTGGCAACATTTTTTTAGATCTGCTTCAATATATTTAAACACTGCCTTCATCTTGGGCCTGTGTGAATGCTGATCCTTTGCGGCTGGACTTTTAGTAGCTGTGGGGAGGTGGAGGCATACAGTGGCCTCTTCTCTTTCTGGGAAAGCAGTTGACTCTTCTGTGCTTTGCAGTAATTGTGAAACTGGTTCAGACAGTCCTTCTGGGTTCATGGAGACATCCTTCCACAGTGTTGCAGTCAGCCAGATCATCATCTGAACCAAGACAAATTAGGTGTCTGGAATGAGTTTCGGATCTTTCTCCCACACAGAACAACAGAATCCTGGCTTTGGGACATTTTGACTGGGATAAGTAGGGACAGCTTATTTACTCTTATGGAGAAGAAGAGAAATTATGAAAGGCAACACTGAACACATGCAGAGGTGAAAAGCCTCTTTAGCATGGCAGAGCTTTGTTTTCATGTCCATTTAGCAGAGTGGGGAAAAAAGGCTGAGGAGACTGCTGCTTGTGGGAAAGACAGCACATGATCACAGCTTTACAGTAGTTCTGCGCACTGGAAGCGCCGTTCTATCGCCCCACTTGGGTACCTGATTCAGTCCTGCTTATAGACAGAAAAATTAGGTTTCAGGATCACTCGCCTAAATTATCATGCTAACAGGGCTCAGGCTGAGAAAATAAAAAAGACAAAATGGAAACAGTTAAGGTCTAGTACCACCCAGGGGAAAGAAATGGTGAAATTCTTGGGAAGTCATGCCTAATCCAAGCTGATGGAAGCCAAGACTCTTCCCTCTATCACCTCTAGAAAAGGCTTCCAGGTGAGTAATATAAAGATACATTTTCTATTACCAAATATAAAGCTTTTCCAATATTTGTATGTTCTGAAGCCAGAAAGAAATTAAAGGCTTAGAAGGGGGATTCTAATAAAATCCTAATGTATGCTAATGTATGTCTGCCTTTTGGGAACTTGACAGGTACATGTTACCTGACTGGCCACTGCTGGAAACAAAATACTGGGCTTGATGGACCTTTGGTCTGACCCAGTATGGCATATCTTATCTATCCTCTTTCATATGCTCACTATATAAAGCAAGTGATCAATCGATGACTATTAAGTTTAAGCCTATACTTTAATCTAAAATTTTCCCAAATTAAATAGGTCTCAGCATGTATAATTTTATAAATTCCTGAATTAAACTGACCAAAAAGTTTGAATCACTAGACAAGTCCATCACACATGAAAAACGGTGCCTTTTCCCCCCACAATTCTGCCTGGGAGTGCTTTTGCTTATGGGCAAAAGAAGTGTGCGGCACTTTAGTGAATAGACTGAAAACTTTAGGCTTTTAAGTAGGAAGTTGAAATCCAGAACTTCCAGGGTAGCAGTCTCAGAAAAACTTCCTGTTCAACGCGTAGGACCCAAAAGACAGGCAGAGCTCCAGAGTCTCAATGCGTGGATGAAACGATGTTGCAAGGAAGACTGCTTTGTATTTGTTAGGACCTGGGCAACATCCTGGGGAAAGGAGGGGCTCCATCTTAACCGGGATGGAATCAGGCTGCTGGCATTAACTTTTAAAAGGAGAGAGAGAGCAGCTTTTAAACTAGATAATAGTGGAAAGCCGACAGCCCAAGAGCGCATGGTTCGGAACAATGTTTCCTTGAAAGATACTAGCAAAGGATTGAGGTTTGGGTGCAATGTTCCCTCTAATTTTCTCTAGGCTGTGTGCGCATAAAATATCAGCTGTGTGCAGTTTTTGAAGAAAGGTTAAATTTTTGTGCGCCACATAACGACACTCAGAGTTATATACTTTAAAATTTGATTACACATCAGAATACAGTATGTACTGTCATGGTCCAGGGCAGAATAGACCAGAGGAAATGCAGGAAAATGCTCGGGGGAGTTTTAAAAGGCACACTGAGAAGCACATGGCTAGGGGTTGCCATGAGCAACAAAGGAAAACACAGGCTCATGCTGCAGCAAAACACCCAGAGAGAGCATTACGTAAGGGCTCATTAGTAAGGCAGAAACAGCTGCAGGAAGTTAGCCCAATGGAAGTCTCAAGCTATGACGCAGTTAAAATAGGGCCAGCTTTGAGCACAGAGGGGAGGAGGAGGAAGGAGAGAACCACCAGCAGATACACAGGAAGCAGATACACGAGGAGCACAACAGGAAGCTCAGCTAAAGGCACGAGGAAAGAAGGAAGTTACACCAGCCCAGAAGCAGTTGACAGAACTGTAGGATACAGAAAGACTGCAACTAGCAGAAAAGCCATTGCCAGAAACCAAGGCAGAGGAAGGGATAGAGAGAGATCCCAGGAGCCATACCGGAGTGTTTCTGAAGAAGAATCTATCTGCTCTGAAGGAGAGTTTGCCTCAGAAGAATTCTCTCAGGTCAGTGTTTTAAACCAGGGCTACAATAAGGAAAAGCCTGGCTGTGAGCTGACGAGAATTGCTTATAGCAAACTGAGGGAGAGAGAGATAGATAACAGGCTTAGCAGTCACACTTCTAAGCAAACAAACCGACGCTGGGCTGGGAAGCACCCTGGTGAATGGAATAGAGGGGCACTGGAATTCCTGTCTAGAGATCTGAGAGGGAAAGATCCTGTGAGGGCAGAAGCCAGACTCTATGGTAACCAGCCTTTCCTCACTGATAGAAATGAGAGCAGCTTCAGCTATGAAGAAAGAGAGTTAAATGATTGCCAGAGAAGTTACAGCCCTGAGCAAGTTTGCACAGAAGAAAGTCCTGAAGATATGGATTATGAATGTTGTGCTGATACTGATAATTGCTCTAGAATGGACTGTACACTAGTTCTTTCAGACGCTATAACCTCTTTTTGCTGAAGTGCCGTTCCCATTGAAATCTGTGCAGGTGGCACTGATTTCAACAGCACAGTTCTTCTGAAAAGTAAGAAAACTGTTTTTCCTGTTTTGTTTGTTTAAGCTGAAGAGAAGCATTTTTGTTATCCTTACTGATCCTTTTGTGTTACCAGAAAAATATGGTTTATTTCCTTTTTGTAACATTGATGCAAGAATTCTCCCGGGACGGGAAATAAAACCTCTTGAAAGCTTAGTCACTCGCGCACAACTACTTTCTTATTGACTGGCTATTGGGATACACAAACCCAGGGGACATTATAAAGTCCCTGCTTGAAATAAGAGGACCCCACTGCACATCTCCAGCCTTCCACCACAGGGGCCTGGGGAGTCGGTGACAGTACACAACACTGATTTTAATCAAATTAAATGAAAATAGACGATTACTAAATGAAGCAGGAAATTTCTAGTAATTACAATCATAACTTTTACATTTTAAGACGTCTGTGTTGTTTTCTATCAGAATCAGAGCTGTAATTTTTGTGCGCTGTGTTGTAAAGTATGTGCACTCGCTCGGTGAGGTGTGTGCGCACGCACACGCGCACAGCTTAGAGGGAACAATGTTTGGGTGTATCAACAGAGGTTCCAATAAAAACAAAAGTAACCTAAATGCCCTTAAGTACAGAGCAGATAGAGCTTAAAGATTCCAAATTACCCCTGCCTACCAATAACCAGATTAATATGAATAAAATACAACCTCTAAAATGGTTGTATAGAAATGCTAAAAGTCTCTAAAAAATAAGATGGGAGCGTTAGAATATACAGTGCTAAATGAGAGATTAGATATGATTGGTATTTCAGAGACCCGGTGGAAGGAGGACAATCAGTGGGACACTGTGATACTTGGGTACAAATTATATTGCAATGAGAGTGCAACCTCTTTATTAATTTGATCTACTCTTTTAGAGAGGGCAGTGAATCGCACAGGATTAGTTTTGCAGGAAACAAAATACACTGTAGAATCTCTATGGAATGAAATTCCATGTAAAAAGGGGAAGGCGATGGCAGTAGGGGTGTACTATCGACTGCCTGGCCAGAATGAACAAATGGATGATGACATGCTCAAAGAAATCAGGGATGTTAACAAAAGTTACAACACAGTAATAATAATGGGTGATTTCAGTTACCCAGGTATCGACTGGGTCAGTGTCACGGCAGGACATGCTAGGGAGACAAAGTTTCTAGGTGAAATAAATAACTGCTTCTTGGAGTAACTGGTTCATGAACCGACAAGAGGGAAAGCCATTTTGGATCTAGCCCTTAGTGGAACACAAGATCTGGTGCAACAGATAAGGTGGGGGGGGAGGGGGGAAGAAAAGGAAATATCAGGGCCGGTATCAGGTAAGGTACCGGTATCAACGGAAAGGCAGATTCTAAACAAAAAATTATGTTTTTCGGTAGAGACAGGAAGAAAACAACCTGCTGCTCCATGGAAAACAAAGAACTGAGGAGAGCACTTGGGAAGGTGTGAAGGCAGATGAGCAGATGCGAAGGCAGATGAGCAGATGCAGTGGATTGCTCCCAAAAGCTTTCCAATTGGACACTGGGGAGAGTTCCAGCGCAGATTCAGTCAGTACTGACGATACCCATATGTGAAGACTGCATTCCTGCTTGTTCCTTGAGATATCCACAATACTACCTTTTAACTTTCAAGAGAATATAATAAAATGAGGAAAATAGTTAAGAAAAAACTAAAAGAAGCAGCTGCAAAGGTTAAAGATTTACATCAAGCATGGGTGTTTAAAAAATACTATCTTGGAAGCCCAGACCAGCTGTATTCCATGCTTTAAGAAAAATAGAAGGAAGTCCAAAAAACTGCCAGCATGGTTTAAAGGTGAGGTCAAAGAGGCTATTGTAGCCAAAAAAGCATCTTTCAGGAAATAAAAAAAGGAGGCAAATGTCAAACTGGAAACAACATAAGCATTAGCAAGTTAGATGCAAGGCACTGATAATGCAGGCAAAGAGAGAATTTGAAAAAAAGTTTGCCGTGGAAGCAAAAATGCATAATAACTTTTCATTTGTAGCAAAAAACCTGTGAAAGTCAGATGGACCATTAGATGACAGAGGGATAAAAGGGGCACTAAGAGGGGACAAGGCCATAGTGGAGAGACTGAATGAATCCTTTGCTTCGGTCTTTACTGAAGAATACGTAGGGAAGTTACCCATGACTGAAATGGTATTTAGGATAACTCTGTTTCCGAGCCCTGGGAGAAAGGACATCCAAATAGGGGCTCCACATAGCAAGATAATGATCCCTCTTCTTCCCTCCCCGCTTTGTCTGAATCCCTTCCCAAACTATGTGCTGATGCAAGGCATTCCTCCATTCCCAATATCCTAACCCCGCCGGGTCCCGCCAATGTTTCAAAATGCATAGCTTAGCTATCAAGCAGGCCTTCCTTACCATCAATCGGCCCCCCACCCTCTGAATCCCTATTGGTTCCAGTGCATCCAGTATCGCAAGCCCTGGTGTAAGAAACAACCCCCGCCCTACTAAACGTCCCAGATAAGATTGTATATCCGCCCAAAATCTTTTAATCTTGCCACATATCCAGAGCATATGACCCAAAGTAGCCATCTCCCCAGCACACCAGGGGCACTATGCTCAGTCCGCAATGCCCGCCTGCCACACCTTCTTTGGGAAAAAATATGCTCTAGCCAAAATGCCTCCCACCCAAACCCATCTAAGGGTATCCCTAAGTCTTCCCTCCACTTACTGATACTGACTTCAGATAATCCTACACGTGGAAGATCATATATCTTTTTGCAGTATTGTGCCACTTACAGCAGAGTTTGATTCTCCAATTCAAACCAGGATTCCAATTTATTAATCGATTCCTGTTGTAATCCTGCAACTTCCAGGGAGGACACATAATGCGGTAGCTGAAGATGCAAAAACTGATGCCCTCCTGGTAGCTGATAACGATTCTGCAAATCCGCCAATGAAAAAAGTTTACTTTCTGCATCTATCACATGTCTAAGTTGCGTGATCCCCTGCGAGGCTCAAACCTGAAAAGCCCACGTATCCGACCCCAGAGAAAAGGCTTTATTCCCCTGCAATGGACGAAACCCAGAGACCTCCGCAGGCACCCCCAACCTTCTGCACAGGATTTTCCATCCTGCACAAACCCCTTTTATAAGTAAGCTGCTACACACTGTGGCGGGCAGCCGATTTCTAGGAGTATGCAAGACAGCACTCAGCCCCAACAGCGCCACCATAGCCGACTCAACATCTCGAGGGGTAAAAACCTCCTGATCTCCCAACCAATCACGTAAATGATGCAGCACACATGCCAAATTAAACTGCGCTAGGTCAGGAAGGCCCATACCCCCCTCTGCCAGGGCCCCCGCAATTGTACATTTGTCAACCGAGGCCGTTTCCCTCGCCATAGAAACCCCTGCAAATGTTTCTCCAGGAGGTCTCTTCTGCACAACATCAAAGGCAATAATTGTAAGATATACAAAACCCGTGGGTATATCATCATTTTATATGCGGCAACCCTGCCTAGCAAGGACAAGGGCAGAGGCGTCCAATCCCTAAATTTGTCTTTTACTCAATTGATCAGAAGGGGCACGTTTAGACCATATAAACATCTCAGATCAGAGGGAAGCCATATCCCCAGGTATTTAAATTTGTCCTCTGCCCACTTTAGTGGGAAAGGCCTCGACCATTGCCCCCGAAGACCACCAAAAACATCCAGGGCTCCAGATTTAATTCTGTTCAGCCTCAGTCCCGCTATCTTCCCAAAATCTTCCATTTCCAATAATAGCCTAGGAAAAACCTCCTTAGGGAGGAGGTCAATAACATCAGCCAGTCATCTTCAAAGGCGGAAATCTTAAACCTAATTCCCCCAATATCAACCCCCGGAACATCTTCCTACACATAAATAAATCAAAGAAGAGAATCCAACGAAAGAACAAACAGCAGGGGTGACGAGAGGCAACCCTGCCGCGTACCCCTCTCCAACCTAAAAACCGCTGTGTTAACCCCGTTCACCCCCACCATCACCTTAGGATGATCGTATAGCGCCCGGACTCCTCGAATAAAACTTCTCCCAGCCCATATACCTCAATTGTCTCAAAGAGATAATTACAACTAACCCTTTCAAATGCTGTTTCCGCATCAAAGCTTACAAGGAGGGCAGGAATCTTGTTCCTATGTACCTTTTCCAAGGAGGCCAGAATTCTCCGCAGATTGCATACTGGGTATCTACCCTGTACAAAACCTGTCTGACAGGGATGCACTATCTCTGGGAGAAACATCGCCAGTCATTCTGCCAAAATCTTGGCAAAAATCTTTAGGTCCATATTCAACAGAGATATGGGACGATATGACTGTCACAGATGGGTCCTTGCCTGGCTTCAGGAGCACCGCTATACGAGCAGTCTTGACATCATACGTCAACTTACCTGACGTCAACCATGCATTGAACATACCCACCAGCAGGCCAACTATCCCATCCGCTAAAATTTTATAGAACTCGGCTCGGTATCCATCGGGGCTCAGAGTCTTACAACCTTGGGCCAGAAGGACTGGGGTTTCTAGTCCCACAGGTGCTCCTTGTGGTCTTGGGCAAGTCACTTAACCCTCCATAGCCCATGTTCCCTGTAAAATAGTTATCTCCAAGTTATAATGCCCTGTTCAATGTAATTTCAGTTTGTTCAATGTAAACCGCACTGATGCAGAATAGCGCGGTATATAAGAGAATGTAAATAAATAAATAAATAGAGCTGCTTTCTTTATTACTCTATCTACCTCCTCCATTGTCACAGGGGCTCCCCCAAAGACTCCCTTTGCCCTGGCGCCAGGCAAGGGAGCTCTAACCGTTTCAAGTAGGTCTGAATCTGGTCTCTCGAGGCCTCCTCCCTCGTATACAGGCCCTATAGAACTTCCCAAAAACCTCTTCAATGTCTTAAGAATCCTTACACAACTTACCCACGGTGTCTTTAACCCCGACCACATATCAAGAGCCACCCCTTCCCCTTAGACATCTTGCCAACAACCATCCCAGTTTGTCCCCATATTGCCACAAATTGTACTTATAATATAAAAAAGATGTTTTGCTCGCTGGTGCAACACCGTATTTAACATGGCTTGGGTGGCTAATAACTGAGCTTTGTTGCAGTGGATGACTATTCCATAAACGCCGTTCTCGGCCCACTTGCTGTTCAAGACAGAGGATCCTGGCTGCCATCATCTTCCGTCATCGGACTCTATATGCTATGATGTCCCCCCTAAGTACTACCTTGGCTGTTTCCCAAAAAAATTCAGGGGTCTCTACGTGTTCTCCATTAAACTGAATATAATCCTGCCATTTTTCCAGTAGATACTTCCTAAAGCCCTCTTCCTCATATAGCTCTAATGGGAAAGTTTTACAGCTAAAATCCCCCCACATAAAATCCATCCAAGCCGGAGTGTGGTCCCAGATCTCATTTGGACCAATCTACGCCTCCTCAACATATTGAAAAATAGAGTCCGAATACGGGCACTAGTGTTGTGGGCCCGAGAGATATGCGTGTAATCTCGATCCTGGGGATGCAAAACCCGCCAACCATCAGTAAGATGGAAGCGCTTAAAAAAACAGTTTATGTGCCTGGTTGTGTATATCCTACTTCCTCCAACCCCACCTGACATCCAGGGCAAGGTCCTTAACCCCATTCCAATCTCCACCCAGAATCACGGGGCAGTCGGTAGCCCTTCAATTTTTGCGGCCAGATCCGCAAAAAATATTGGATCCACACTATTTGGAGCATAAACTGCACCTAGGACTACCCTATTATTTATTTATTTATTTATTAACAATTCTTATATACCGCACTATTAGACATCAGCGCGGTTTACATTGAACAGAAAACATCCGACAGTTTACATATGTCTGGTCAGTTACATTTAACAGGAAGTATAACTTGGCGAAAATAGGGGAAACTAAATACAATACAATACTATGTCCCAATAAGCTCTCCTTCCACTAATACATAATGTCCCTTAGGATCCACAACTTCCTGAATGCACTGGAACCCCACCCCCTTCGTTATTAATATGGCAACCTCCTCCCTTATGTCCCTGAGTGAAAGCCCTGTACACAAATTTAATTTGTCCCCTCTTCAAACGGTTAAGATCCCCCACTGATTGATGTGTTTCCTGAAGCATAATGATCTCCCCTTGGTGTCTCCGCAGTGCACCCAAACCCTACTTCCTTTTAATGGGACAAGCTACCCCACAAATATTCCATCTTAATACCCTCACAGCTCCTTATTCCACCTAAGACTTCCTCCCAAGGGCTTGCCTACTCTCCTGGGTGTCCCTCCAGCCCAGGACACCCAAATTTCTCCCCACCACTGACCCTGCACCCGACTATATTCCCTAACAGCCTTACCCTCATACCCAACAGTGGACCCAAACTCTCCCCCAATACCCCCTCCCCCCTCTGTAGGCCTACCCAACCCCTCCCCCCCCCAAACCCCTTCCCCTCCTTCCCACTAATTTCCCCTCCACCTCTCTCCTCACACCTACACCTCCCAATTTAGCGGTCACTTATTGATGTTAGGATCCCCAGCCACCCCATACTGAATATCCCCCACCACCCCTCAATACAAAAAAAAAAGAGAAAAGAAAAAAGAGGATAAGAAAAGGCAGCAGGAAACAATAGCAAAGGCAATGCAAACCCCAGGCTCAGCATCAGACCACTGCTACTTCCAAAGCTCAGGAGAAACCACCCCAAACAGCTCCCAGGTCAACAGCACACTGTTCCCAGCTAGGTCAAAGTCCCTTCAGTCCAAAACGAGTGCAGCTTCTCTGATCTGTCTTGGCCACCTGATTATTATTTGTTATTCAATCCAGGTCCAGGCTGAGTCTTATTACTCTCAAACTCCTTCTGCACTGTGTTGCTTGCCCTGACTCTGAGGCATCTCTGCATCCAAGAACTGCTGTGCAGACATAGGATTCTCAAAGGTCCGTACTGCCCCATTAACAAAATCCCTCAGTCTCGCTGAGTACAATACTGCAAATTTGTACTTTGCTTCCCCCAGTCTTTGGCACACCATTGCATAGGCTCTCCGCTTAGCACTCAACTCCACCGAGTAATCTTGGTATGCTGAGATTTTAGTGTTACCACCTATAATACGGCCATTTTTGTGCATTTCATGCAGAATTTTCTCCTTCTGAAGGTAATTCAGAAATTGGGTTATCACAACCCACGGCCTGGGATCTATGGACCGCTGTTGCCCTATTCTATGCATCCATTCCATTATCAGGGGTTTACAATGCTCATCCAGCTCTAGTGAGTTAGGGAGAAGAGTTTCCAAATAACCTTGAAGCTCCTTGTCTTTAACCGCTTCTGGTATACCAATAAAACAAATATGTTTCCTCTGGCCGTGGTTCTCCAGGTCATCCAACTTTGTGGCCTGTTTCCCCTTCCAGTTCTTTGAGCTGCTGCAACTCTCTGTCCATGCTGATCTGCCGATCCTCTTTCCCTGAAATTCATTGTTCTGCATCCTGCAGTCTGGTGCCCAGCACTTCCAGGGACGTTGCCATAGTGTCCAATCGGCCTGCAATCTCATCTAGTTGGCCTGCTAACGCCCCTACCACAGTCGCAGTTACATCCGCCACAAGTGCAGATTGCCCCGGTGAGCTCGGCGATGCCGGTGGGTCAGCCATTTTGGGAAGCTGTGCAGGCGTCCTCTCTCAATTGTGTCTTGCCGCCTTCATCACTTCCAGCCAAAACCTGCTGCTTCCAAGCTCTGGTCAATCCCCTACTTCTCCGGTGCCGGTATAATAAAAGATTTTCTCCTTAGTTCGCTCAAAGGGCTCCTGAGGCGGCCGGGGACCCCGGAGAGAGCTCAACACGCATCCAGCTCCCTCAGCATATCACGTGACCCTCCTGAAATGGTATTTAAAGGTGATGCATCAGAAGAATTGAAAGAAATATCAATAAACTGGGAAGATGTATTACCAGGCAAAATGGTAGAAACCATTATAAAGAACAAATCTCTGCTGGGTTTTAAACTTAAACTGAAAGCTCTCTGCTGGGTTCTGAATTTAAACTGGAAGCTACCTGTTGAGTTTTAAATTTAAACTAAAAGCTATTTGCTGATATGAAGCCCTGACTGAGTTAACAAATATGCTGGATTCTAATTTACACAGATTAATCAGCTTTAATCTAAAGAATTCCTTTTTCCCCAAGATTTAGAAAATTTCCCAGAAGTAAATACTTACAAGTACAGATCTCTCTCCAGAAGTAGCAGTCGCTTTTGGTAGTCCTTCACAATCAGAGGAAGATCAAGAAAATATACAAGAGCTTTGAAAGTAAGTGAGCTCATGCATCGCATATTTAAGCGTGTACCGCAAGCTCATGCATAATTATGCATTTTTGCATTACTTAAGAGCCCATCTGCCGGGGCTTAAGAGAAGTCTACCTCCAGCTCCTCTTCTCCAGAGTATACATATTTAGGTCTTCAAGTCTCTTCTCATAAGTCTTCTGACGCAGCCTCTAAATTATTTTGGTTGCATTCCTCTGAACCGTTTCCAGTCTTTTTATATCCTTTGTGAGATATGGCCTCCAAAACTGAACACAATATTCCAAGTGAGGCCTCACCAGTGACTTGTACAGTGGCATTAGTACCTCTTCCTTTCTGCTGGTAATTCCTCTTTGTATGCAACCCAGCATCTTTCTGGCTTTGGCTGCTGCCTTGTCACACTGTTTTGCCACCTTGAGATCCTCAGAAACAATCACTCTGAGGTCCTTCTCCTGGTCAGTGCACACCAACCTCTCACTCCCTATCACATACAGTTCCCTTGGATTTCTGCTTCCCAAGTCATGACACTGCACTTCTTCACAATAAATCTTAACTGTCAAGCATTAGACCATTCTTCCAGCTTTTGTAGATCTTTCCTCTTGTTACCCATTCCCTTAGGGGAGTCCACTTTGTTGCAAATTTTCGTATCGTCTGCAAAAAGACAGACTTTTCCATTCAGTCTCTCAGCAATATCACTCACAAATACATTGAACATTACTGGCTCCAGGACCAAACCCTGGGGCACACTGCTAATCGCCTTCCTTTCATCTGAGTTCCGTTTACCATCACCTTCTGTTGTCTGTCAGTCAACCAATTTCTGATCTAGTTCACTAACATCACTATACGTCCCGATGCTAACTGCTTGGCATCGGGGCGTGTCAGAGGCAGAGGCAAAGCCGATCACAAACCTGTCATTGGCAAAATTGAACTGCTGCCCTGTTTGCGATCTGTGGTGAAAGCCAGGCACTGGAAACCCTGGCCTAACTTTCACCGCGTATCCTCACTACCTTTCCTCTTATCTCACTCTACACTCTTCCTCAGGAACTCTGCTCCTATGGCAGATCCCTTTTATTTGTGCCCTTCTCTGCCACTGCCAACTCCAGACTTCATTCGTTCCACCTTGCTGCTCCATATGCCTGAAACAAACTGAGTCGGTATGCTGGACTCCTTCTCTGCCCCTATTCAAATCCAGGCTAAAAACCCACTTCTTTGAGGCTGCTTTTACATCCTGATGCCCCTCACTCTCTCGTTCACTACTTATGTCTATCTTACCATACTCTAGTCCCCAGTTTTGCAATGTTTTCTCATCTTGATTAGATTGTAAGCTCTGATGAGCGGGGCCTATGTCTTATATCTTTATGTACAGCGCTGCGTATGTCTTCTAGTGCTATACAAATGATTAGTAGTAGTAGTATCACTATCCGGGCAGTGGCTCAATATCACTGCTGACCGGTTAGTGATCAGGCTCTTCCATCCCCTTTACCATTTTGGTTGCTGTTCTCTGTACCTTTTCTAATTCCACCATATCCTTTTTAAGATATGGCTACAAGAATTGCACACAATATTCAAGGTGCGGTGGCACCATGTAATGATACAGAGGCATTATAATATCCTTGGTTTTATTCTCCATTCCTTTCCTTATGATTCCTAGCATTCTATTTGCTTTCTTGATAGCTGCTGTACACTGGGTGGAGGTTTTCAACGTATTATCTATGATGATGCTTAAATCCTGGTGGTGGTTCCTAACGTGGAACCTTGCATCGTGTAACTGTAGTTTTGGATTGTTCTTTCCTAGGTGTATAAATTTGCACTTGTCCACATTAAATTTAATTTGCCATTTGGATGTCCGGTCTTCCAATTTATCAAGGTCCTCTTGCAATTTTTCACAATCCTTTTGTGCTTTAACAATTTTGAATAATTTTGTCTCATCTGCAAATCTGAATAGCTCGCTCGTTATTGCCATTTCCAGGTCATTTATGAAAACATTAAAAAGCAGCAGGCCTAACAGATTCCTGGGGTGCTCCACTATTCATGTTTCTCCAATTAGAAAATTGGCCATTTAGCCCTACTCTCTGCTTTCTATTTTTTAACCACTTTCTGATCACAATAATTCACTGCTTCCTATCCCATGACTTTTTAATTTGGCCAAGAGTCTCTCAGAGGGACCTTGTCAAAGTTTGTCTGAAAATCCAGATGCATTATATCAACAAACTCGCCTTTATCTACCTGTTTGTTATTTTTTTGAAGGTATGAATAGATTAGTAAGACAAGATCTTCCTCTGCTAAATCCATGTTGGCTTTCTCCCATTATACCATGACTATTATCTAAATATTCAGTAATTTTGTTCTTTATAATGGTTTCTACCATTTTGCTCAGTACTGATATCAGGCTCACCGGTCATAGTTTCCCAAATCACCCCTGGAACCCTTTTTATAAAATGGTGTTACATTGGCCATTCCCCAATCTTAAGGTACTACAGATGATTTTAATGATAGTTCACAGATTACTAATAGTAGATCTGCAATCTCATCTTTCAGCACCCTCGGATGTATACCATCTAATCCAGGTGATTTGCTACTCTTTAGTTTATTAAATAGTTGTAATACATCTTCCTGGTTTATCAAAATTTGTTTCAGTTCTTCTAATATATTATCTTTAAATACCATTTCAGGAATGGGTAACTTCCCTACATCTTCTTCAGTAAAGACTGAAGCAAAGAATTCATTCAATCTCTCCACTATGACCTTGTTCTCCCTTAGCACTCCTTTTACTCCTCTATCATATAATGGTCCAACTGACTTTCTCTGAGGTTTTTTTGCTACGAATGTGCTTGAAAAAGTTATTTTGCATCTTTGCTTCCATGGCAAGCTTTTTTTTCAAATTGTCTTTGTCTGCCTTGCATCTAACTTGCCAGTACTTATGTTGTTTCCCGTTTTCATCATTTGGCTCCTCTTTCCATTTCCTGAAATATGCTTTTTTGGCTACAACAGTCTCTCTGACCTCATCTTTAAACCATGCTGGCAGTTTTTTGGCCTTCCATCCACCTTTTTTAAAGCATGGAATACATCTGGTCTGGGCTTCCAGAACAGTATTTTTAAACAACGTCCATGCTTGATGTAAACCTTTAAGTTTTGCAGATGTTCCTTTTAGTTTTTTTCTTAACTATTTTCCTCCTTTCATCATAGTTTTCCTTTTGAAAGTTAAAAGGCAGTACTGTTGATTTCCTTGCCATCCTTCTTCTATTTATAAAATTAAATGAGATCATGCTATGATTACTATTGCCAAGTGGCCCTAACACTTATCTCTTGCACCAGATTCTGTGTTCCACTAAGGACTAGGTCCAAAATAGCTTCCCCTCTTGTCGGTTCATGAACCAGCTGCTCCAAGAATCAGCCATTTATCTCATCTAGAAACATTATCTACATAGCATGTCCTGCTGTGACATTGACCCAGTCGATACTGGGGTAATTTAAATTACCCATTATTACTGTCTTGTAAAGTTTGTTAATTTCCCTGATTACTTTTAGCATTTCATCATCCATTTGTTTGTTATGAATAGGCAGATGGTAGTACACCCCTAATGCTATTGCCTAGAAGTCAGGGGAAAATTTGCAGCTGTGATGGAAGGGACCCTCAAGGCCCTTGAGACAACTCCCAGAGACCCCCTATGTTTGAGTAGTAAGACTGGGGGTCCCAATGGGATGCTCAAAGGAGCCTGTGAGCAAGCATCCCTCCTGAGAAGAGCTTTGCCGTTCAAAATGGCAGCACTTCTTACTGGTGCACATTCCTCCAACTTAGCCATGGCCTCAGTCAATAGCCCCAGAAAGCTTGTAATGTAAATTTAAACCTCACAATGGCCCCAGAGAGTTTGTAATTTAAATCAAATTAGAGTATAGCTTAGCATAAAAGGAAGAATAGGGTAAATATTCTTTGAGTAGAAAGAAAGAAATTTGTTTCTAGAGACCTTCAAAAAGAGACCTTCCAGTTAGGGAGCAAAAGACCTGTGAAACTGTTTTAGATAGATGTTAAAGCCAAGTGACAGGTCAAAGGGGCAATTTGAAAGGCTCCCTCCATCAAACCAAGGGCTGTGTGAATCACCCAGGAAATTAAGAGATTACCTTAGAAGCACAAGTCTTGGCACTGTGTAGCAAGCAAGCTTTTACTAGGTATTCTTTCCCTCCACCCACCCCAGGCATAATCTTAGGTTCCTTATCATTCCTCCAGTTTAGTCCTCCACTTCTGTGTAGTGCACCTCCTCCTGCAGCTTGGAGACTGGACCAATCAAATTCTTGTCCGCACTGGATATAGCCTGCTGGTATCTCCCATCAGCTCCCTGTGTGTCCAGTCTCCATGCAGCAGGAGGACTTAGTGAGCCTAGGGGCTGGGCTCACTGGAGTGACTATTAGGGAGCAGGCTAGTTTGGTTAAAGGGCTTCAGTCTTTTCTTTTGGTTTTTCTTTAGTATGTTTTATTTTGCTTTGACTTGCTTCTTTGTCTGAGTCAGTTGATTCTGTGTTGCTTAAAGGCTTCATAGGGCAGTCGCCTACTGCCCCTTAAAAAAAAAAAAAAGCAAACATTTAAAGCATAGCAGTTAATAGAGGAGGTGAAGGTACTGGTGTTCGGAAGTCCCTTCCCTGCCAAGCTTTTCTAAAATACCTGCCTTTCTCTTTGAGATCTCTCTCCCCCTGACGATTCGGGGTGGAGATCTCTGTACGGCACACCAGCATCCCCGCTCGCCTTGAGTCGGCAGGCAGTGGTGAGAGAACGACTGCATAAGTAAGCTGCGGTTTTGCTTCCGGCAGCCCGGTAAGCCTGCGATCGGTGCGCAGCTTTCTGCGCGTAGCCTGGCCAGTCGTGGGAAGTTCTTTTGCAGCGATAGTGGCACAGGACAGGTACATGCTTACTCTTTCCAAGTCTGCAGGGCCTCCCTGGGGGTTCCCGCCTAAACGCTGTGAGGAAACCGTGGCCATTTTGATCGCACGGTTTCCCCAGCATCTCTGTTTACGGTGCTGGCAGTGCTGTGCTACGGGGCAGAGCGATACCCCGATTCAGTTTCAGACAGAAAAAGGGCTTCTTTTCTGTTTAATTTTATTTTGGTTTGTTTGTTTATTTTGCTCTTTTTGCCCTTAGCTGCAGTCTCGTGTAAACTGGTGGTCCTGCGAGCATTTAAGTATTGGAGGTTCCAGGGGCCTAAGAGCTCCGGTGTGGATGTAGATGTGGATGAACTAGAAGAGGGTGAGATTCCAGAGCCTGAGGACCAGGCTAAGATTATTCGAGTGTTTTGCAGAGATGAGTTAACGGCTCTTATTACGGAAGCGCTGCAAACTCTTAGGCTGGCTCCAGAGCAGCCGATCAAGGAAGCTGCCTGGTTCCCTTCCTGTCCCCTCTTCTAGCACGCGGCCTGCACTTGGAGAGTGCGAGGCTTTAGCGTCTGCAGCGGCCAAGAGGCCTCGGCTTCCAGAACCCGCGTCCTCTGAGGCGGGCTGGCAGGAGGGGGAGGAGGCAGAGCTCGACATGGATGTAGATGTGGATGAACTAGAAGAGGGTGAGATTCCGGAGCCTGAGGACCAGGCTAAGATTATTCGAGTGTTTCGCAGAGATGAGTTAATGGCTCTTATTATGGAAGCGCTGCAAACTCTTAGGCTGGCTCCAAAGCAGCCGGTCAAGGAAGAGGATGGCGCAGATCCCATCATTCAGGTGGTGCGTCAGACGCAGGTGGTTTTTCCCATCCATAAGGTAATAGATCAGATGATTCAGAGCGAGTGGGATCATCCGGAAGCCGGGCTTAGGGGAGTTAGGATTATGAGCAAGCTCTATCCCCTGGCGGATAAGGACAAGGAGAGGTTCCGTTCCCCAAAGGTTGATGCTGCAGTTTCAGCGGTCACGAAGAAGACTACCATTCCAGTGGAAGGCAGCGTGGCCCTGAAGGATGCGCAAGATAGGAAGATGGATAGTTTATTGAAGCAATCCTTTGAAGCAGATGCGATTTCATTGCAGGCCTCTATCTGTGGAGCTTAGGTTGCTAGGGCCTGTCTCCGCTGGGTTCAACACTTAAAGCAGTCGGTGGCTTTGGGGCACAACGAGATAGGGGAACTTCAGTGCTTGGAATCTGGTTCGGCGTATTTGGCGGATGTGCACTACGACCTCATTAGAGCCTTGTCGAATAGCATGGCTTCATTGGTAGCGGCACGTAGATCCCTGTGGCTAAAGAATTGGGCGGCCGACGGGTCCTCTAAGTCCCAGCTCGGCAAACTCCCGTTCAAGGGGAAGCTTTTATTTGGAGAGGATTTGGATAAGTTGGTTAAGGACTTAGGGGAGTCCAAAGTAGGCAGACTGCCGGAGGATAAGCCTAAACTGGGAAAAGCGTCTTCTTCCTTTCAGGGCCAGTATAGGGACTTTCGGAGATTTCGTTCACCCCGTTTCGCGGGGTCCCAAAGAGGACGATTTGCTTCTCGAGCCCAAGGGTGTCGGGTTTCGGGGCGCAAGTAGAGGTTTCACAACAGCATCTCCTGGGGCCGCTCGTAAACCGCAACGAAGGGCGGCAGGTCCCGGCAGAAAGTCAACCGATCGGAGGTCGCCTTTGGGAGTTCCTTTCTGCCTGGACCCACATCACTTCCGACCAGTGGGTCTTGGAGATCATTCGGGACGGGTATGCGCTAGATTTGGCACTGCCCGTCCTGGACTCGTTTGTGAATTCGCACTGCAGAGGGCCGCTGAAGACTTTACAGGTACGTCAGACTTTGCACCGTCTCTTGCAGCTGGGGGCCGTCATTCCCGTTCCGCTGGCAGAATGCGGTCTAGGTCGCTACTCTATTTATTTCGTGGTGCCAAAGAAGGATGGGTCTCTTTGTCCTATTCTGGACCTCAAGGGGGTAAATCGTTGCCTCCGGGTGCAGCACTTTCGCATGGAAATGCTGCGGTCGGTTATTGTGGCAGTTCGTCGGGGAGAATACCTATCTCCACGTTCCGATTAGAGCGGCGCATCAAAAGTTTCTACGGTTCGCATTACCTTGGGGGCATTACCAGTTTCAGGCACTGCCCTTCGGCCTCGCGACAGCCCCATACGTTTTCACCAAAATAATGGTTCTGGTGGTGACGGCAGCGCTACGGAAGGAAGGGATCTTGGTCCATCCGTACCTCAACGATTGGCTGATTCGGGCAAAGTCCAAGTCCAAGTCCGAGAGCGAGTCAGCTACGAAGAAGGTAGTGGCCTTTCTCCAAAGCCTAGGCTGGGTGGTCAACCCGCTCAAAAGTCACCTGGAGCCAACCCAAGTTCTCGAGTATTTGGGGGTGCTGTTCGATACTTGGAAAGGCTCGGTTTTTCTGACAGAGAGCACAGGTTCTCCAGTCCCTAGTGAAAGGCTTCAGGAGGGTGCCAGCGCCGACGGCATGGAAGTACCTTCAGCTGCTGGGGACGATGGTGGCGTCGCTGGACGTGGTTCCTTGGGCCAGATTTCATATGAGACCATTGCAGCGAGCTTTGCTTTGCCGCTGGTCCAACCAGTCCAATTCGTTGAGCAAACGGTTCCCTTGTCCTCTACAGGTTCGGCGGGCTCTGCGGTGGTGGTTGATTCCCGCCTTCTTGCGGGCGGGGATGCCCTTGGAGCAACCTGTGTGGATCCCGCTGTTGACAGATGCCAGTCTAGCAGACTGGGGAGCGCATTGCGGAAGAGACTTCGCGCAAGGCCAGTGGTCGGCGGAGGAGAGCAGCTGGTCGATCAACCGCCTGGAGCTGAGAGCAATGTGTTTCGCCCTGAAAAGCTTCAAGACCCAGGTGTTGCAGCGAGCGGTTCGAGTGCTGTCAGACAATGCCGCGACCATGGCCTACATAAATAGGCAGGGCAGTACCGGGAGCGTGGCCATGGAAGAGGTGGCGGAGCGGCTGTTCTCCTGGCTGGAGACACGCTTACAAGCAATATCGGCAGCGCACATCACCGGGAAAGACAACGTGACAAAGGATTTTCTCAGCAGGGTACGAGTCGATGCGTGGGAGTGGGAGCTACACCCCGACGTATTCGCTCAGTTGATTCTCCGGTGGGGGGAGCCAGTCATGGACCTGATGGACACGTTTCAATCCGCGAAAGCAAGTCGGTTTTTCAGCAGACGGCGGGAACACATGTTGGAGGGGATCGACGCTTTGCTGCAGCCGTGGCCATCGACAGGTCTCCTTTACGTGTTTCCGCCATGGGTGCTAATCGGCCGCCTGATCCAGCGTATCGAAGTGCATCGCGGTCAGGTTCTGTTGGTGGCGCCGGACTGGCCCAGGCGCCCATGGTATGCTGATCTCATCAGGTTACTAGACGGAGTTCCCTGGTGCCTCCCGTTGTCGCCAGAGCTCCTAGTCCAGGGTCCCCTTCTGATGCCACGGGTGGATCGATTCTCGCTTACGGCTTGGCCATTGAAAGGGCAAGGCTAAGGAAGAAGGGTTACTCCAGGTCGGTAGTAGCGACTCTGCTTCAGGTGCGGAAATGCTCAACTTCGCTGGCTTATGTACGTATCTGGCGGATCTTTGAAGATTGGTGTTCCAGGCATAAGATCCGTGCTTCCACGGCTTCGGTGCCGGTGGTGTTGAGCTTCTTACAGGATGGCTTCGATAAGGGGCTCGCCACCAGTTCTCTCAAAGTACAAGTTAGCGGCTTTAGCCTGTTACAGGGGCAAGGTTCACGGCGTGCCACTAGGGGCGCACGTGGATGTTCTACGTTTTCTGAAAGCAGTGTCCAGGATGTGTCCTGCATGTCGAATATCTGTCCCGCCATGGGATCTCAATTTGGTCTTGAGAGCGCTAGGGAAAGCTCCCTTTGAGCCCTTAAGTCAGATCACGATCAAGGATTTAACCCTTAAGGCCGTATTTTTGGTAGCTCTCTGCTCAGCAAGGCGTGTCTCCGAGTTGCAAGCTCTTTCTTGTAGAGAACCTTTTCTGTGTTTTTCTAGAGAGAAGGTGGTTCTTCGGCCGGTGCCTTCCTTTCTGCCAAAGGTGTTTTCTCGGTTTCATGTGAATCAGACAATATCTCTGTCAGTTTTGCGGTCGGAGGCGGGGCGAGCGCCTGACCGAGGCTTGAGTCGCTTGGACGTAAAGAGGGTGTTGCGTCATTATTTGACAGTCTCAGAGTCCTTTCGCAAATCAGATCGTCTGTTCATGCTGTTTGGAGGGCCCAGGAAAGGTGAGGCTGCGGCAAAAGCATCCATTTCCAGGTGGATTAAGGAGGCCATTGTTTCAGCCTACATGTTGCTGGGGCGCCAGGCGCCTCTGGGTCTGAGGGCTCACTCGATCAGAGCTCAAGCGGCTTCCTGGGCGGAACACAGCCTGGTTCCGCCAGTGGAGATTTGTAGGGCGGCTACCTGGTCGTCACTTCATACCTTCAGCAAGCATTACCGCCTGGATGTTCTGGCGGCGAAGGATGCCTGTTTCAGGTCGGCGGTTTTGTGTGCCGGCTGGCAGGATCCCTCCCGTTAGTACTGCTCTGTTACATCCCAGAAGTGGAGGACTAAACTGGAGGAACGATAAGGAAATAGTAATTACACTTACCTGGTAATTGTAGTTCCTTGAGTGACAGTTTAGTCCTCATTCCCGCCCTTGGGTTATGTTTGTAGCCCGGCATGCGGTCAGGAGTTAAGAGTCGGATTTACAGGTGAGCCTTTCATTATAATATTTTTCTCTCATGTTCGGTTTTTACCTTTTGACTTGTTTTTTCTTATTCCTCTAACCCCTTTCTTGGCTCGGCAGGGGGGGGGGGGAGTCCTTTAATAACAGATACCTTACCTTTTCCTTTTGAAGGGGTGGTGCATGTCTTGTTGGACGTTGAAACATTTGGAAAAAAAAAAAAAAAAAAAGAGTTTTATGGTTGGAAATTTATTGGTTGCTCTTTTGAGTCTGCTTTGTCAATAGTTCACTGGGGCTGATGGGAGATACCAGCAGGCTATATCCGGTGCGGACAAGAATTTGATTGGTCCAGTCTCCAAGCTGCAGGAGGAGGTGCACTACCCAGAAGTGGAGGACTAAACTGTCGTCACTCAAGGAACTACAATTACCAGGTAAGTGTAATTACCATTTTATAGGCTCTTAAATCTGTTAAATGGAAAAATGTGGTCAAATTCATTTCAGGTTCAGTTGGGTATCCTCACCAGGATTGATTAATCTTGAAGTGAATTAAGTACCTAAAACTTATTAGGTACAGTTGTATTAATACAAATATTCCTAGCAACTTTTAAGTATACAACTTAGATAGCTGAACAAAACCTTAAAACTAAGATGCAGATAGCTGTCCAACTGAAGCATTTTTTGAGACCGCATTACACTCCTCAATTAAGATAAGCAGACATTTTATTTATGTTTTTATGGCAAACAGAAAACATATTGAAAAATTAAACAAGCACTATATTGGGAAGCACTGAATATTTTTGAAATCAGGGGAAGGTCGTTGATGCTATTAGACCTTGCTTGTTTCCTTTGGGAGATAAGCTAGTCACAAGTCTGAGACCTATCCTAAAGTATAAGTTGATTGGTTGGCTTTCCGATAATAAGCAGGAACAAAAAAAAAGCTACTATTGGTTAATTTTAGAGTGAATTGAATGCATTAAGATAGATAGCTGTCCAACAGCAAGAGAGGGGCTATGCAGTCTTTTGCACCGAGTGTCACATCTACAATTTTCTCCCAGTTGTTGAGGGTCTTATGTGCACTAGGTGCAAGGAGCTCTTTGCCCTGAGGGAACTGTAGGAATGGACAAAGGGATACCAGTATCCCCTATATGTAATTGAAAATAGATGAATTTCTTGTTGCAGATCTCTAAAATGTTCAGATTAGATGAACTTTGGTAATGGTGACGGTCACTCACAAGTTTAGTTTTTCATCTACTGCTTTTTAAATAGAATTCAGTATCTTGATCATAAGAACTGTGTAACTATTCTAAGATAGCTTAAGAACATTGTTAGTGTAAGCATAAAGTGTAAACATAGGTTATGAACTGTACAACCATAGGTCAATGTACAGTCAACTATAGGTCACCGCTGGCACAGCATAATTTCTGCAATTCTGCGGTTAATAATGTTATCATAATCAAGTAAATGTCATCTAAGATAAGGCGGTATAGAAATACTGTTAAATAAATAAATCTAAAACATTGTAATCAGCTCTTACTCTGTAAAAGAATTCTAGTGACACCTTGTGTTATTTCTCGTTTATGATTAATGACTCAGTTACTTCCCCTTTTTACTACAATAAAAAGGGCTTCAAGGGAGGAAGACTTTGGCTCCAGAAGAAGTAGAACTGTGCTGTGTCCACAGACCTTCCTGTTGGCTTCCCTTTGAGCTCAAAGATTAAAAAAACCCTTTGGTTTTGTGTCTTTCCACTTTTGTATATTTCTGTCAGGCTCTCACTGTCTGGAGGACCAGATGAAACCAAGTACCAGGAGGAAAAACTTGACTGGATTAAGGGAAACCTTTTAGGAATGAGTCCAATCTCTGGAGGTTAGAGTGGAAGACTTGGAGGACATAAGGAAGACAGAGGTATACAGACAAGACCTACAGTTGCCATGGAGGAGAGAAGTCATGTGAAAGGAGAGCATCACCCTGGTGTGGCAGGAAGTGATCCTGCAGCTAGGACCTGTCCTCCAGGTGATGTAAAACCCTCTCACAATGTGGAGGTTTCTCTAGGGCCATGTGCCCATGAGGGAAGGATTAGGACGGCCGTTATAGTTGGCGATTCAATCATTAGGCATGTAGATAGCCGAGTGGCTGGTGGATGTGAGGAGTGCCTGGTAACATGCTAGACTGGTGCGAAGGTAGCGGACCTCATGTACCATCTAGACAAGGTTTTAGATAGCGCTGGGAAGTAATCTGCTGACATGGTACATGTTGGTATTAATGACATAGGAAAGTGTGGGAGAGAGGTTCTGGAGGCCAAATTTAGGCTTTTTAGGTAGGCAGATGAAATCCAGAACTTCCAGACTGGGATTCTATGCGCAGCACCCACTAGTCAAGCAGAGCTACGGCATCTCAATGCATGGATGAGACAATGGTGCAAAGAGGGTTTTGGATTCATTAGGAAATGGGCAACATTCTGTGGAAGGGAGGGACTTTTCTGAAGGGATGGGCTCCACCTTAACCTGGATGGTACCAGGCTGCTGGTATTAACCTTTAAAAAGGAGTTAGAGGGATCCAAGATGGCGATGGAGTAAGATACGTTGTTGGCTGCTCCTGATTTCCTCATTGTTTTGTGCTCCCCTCATGCCTAAGCTTAAGGAGAAGGGTAAGGGAGATCTTCCCGGAGTGGCTGAGCCAGGACAGCACACGATGGAATCTACACTGCAGTTAGACAAATGGGCAATCCAGCTTCTGGGGCTAGGGAGAGCCCCGGCTTGGACAGCAATGTTTTGCTGAGTCCAATGGGCCCTTCCACGCCCCCTGCGCCTGTTGGATTGGGGAATGAGGCATCTGAAGCGAATGTCAGTGTGGCTTCTCTGGACCTCAGATGAAGGGTTTGCAAATTGCAGTCTGATGGTGCTTCGGGTTCCAGTTCCCAGGCAGTTGTATCTTCGGGAGAGTATGGTTATTCTGGAGTCCCTTGTTTCAGCAACGGTGTTACCTCCATTGCTTCATCCTCGGGAAGTGACTCTGGACTCCATCTGGAATGCCCTGCAGTCTGTGTATCAGGTATGTGTAGGGGCATTCCAGGCTACTACCTCACTCTTACCGCGGTTGGAAAGGGTGGAGAAAGGTCTGGAATCCCAACAGACTTCTATGGTTGGGTTTGAAGTTAAATTTCAGCAGCTGCGTAAACAACAAGGAGTATTTACTCAGGATCAACTGATTTATCAAAAGTAAATTGAAAATTTGGAGAATACTCGGAGAAGTTTCAATCTTAGGGTGTTGAATTTTCCACGTTTACCTGTTTCTCCAATTAGGGACCCGTTTAGCTGGTTCTTTTTGTATATCCCGAGGCTGGGCTTCCTCCTCTTCAAAAGATTTATTTTCTTCCCCCCGCAATAAAAGGTGCTTCACAGAAATCCACAGCCCCCTGGTTGATATCTCTTCAGACTCTTTGGACTTGGGGAACCTGTCTGAATTGCTGGAGCGGTCAACAGAAGTGGTGGAGGATAGAACACTTTTGGCGTTTTTTTGTGTTTCTTCAAGATAAAGAAGTGTTACTTCATTTATTTTTCAGGAAATCTGATATAACTTTCATGGGTGATAGAATACAGATATTTCCTGATGTGTCTAAGTGAACGCAGGTTAAGGAGGAAGAAGGTTTTGGAGTTTTGGTCTGAGGCATTAGCCTTGGGTGCAACATTTCAATTGAGGTTTCCATGTAAATGTGTGCTTTTCTATCAAAATAGAACATATCATTTTTTTGAGCCTTCTCAATTCCATTTCTTTCTGGATATGCAGAAATTGCAGGGTTGATTCTGGGGATAAATCTGGGCTATTAATGTAAGCCTTGCTGATATTTTCTACTCTATATTATGAATCTTGTTTCTTCTGTTTTCCTGACTTCCTTAGTTACCCATGTAAGGGCTTTATCCAGGATATTTGAAGGGCACCTAAACGGCACAAATATCCCAGCTAAGTCCCTAACGCGCCCAGATGCTATCTGCATAGCATCGGGGCGTATTAGGGGCGTTCCAGGGTGGAGCAGAGGAAGGGGTTACATGGGTAGCAGCGATTTTCATTGCTACTCGCATAACCCTCTGCACCTTAAAGATAGGCGAGATTTTTTTTCTTGCCTATCTTTAAGACGCAGATGATATGTGGGTAGCAACGAAAATCATTGCTATCTGTGTAGCCTCTGCAGCTACTGAGGCATTCAGGCTAACCCGGATATTCACTTCCCAGGGTTAGGGGGTCAGCAGGCAGGCTATGTGCCGCGGTGGCGCATAGCCTGCCTATCTCAATATTGGGCCCATATTCTATTAATAGAAACATAGAAAAATGACGACAGAAAAAGACCACATGGTCTCTCTAGTCTGTCCTTCCATATCAACAACTACAACAGTCCCCTTTTTCCTTTAAAAATCCTCTGTTTGTCCCATGCTTTTTTGAATTCAGATACTGTCCTCATCTCTACCACCTCCACTGGGAGACTATTCCATGGATCCACCACTCTTTCCATAAAGAAATATTTCCGCATATCGCTCCTGAATCTATCCCCCTTCACCCTCATCCCATGTCCCCTCACAGCAGATCTATCCCCCTTCACCCTCATCCCATGTCCCCTCACAGCAGAACTTGCTTTCGATCGAAACAGGCTCTCTTCCTGTGCATTTATGACACAGAGGTATTTAAACATCTCAATCATATCACCTCTATCCTGCCTTTCCTCTAAGGTGTACATATTAAGATCCTTAAGTCTGTCCTCATATGCTTTATAATGAAGACCACTTACCATTTTAGTAGCCACCCTCTGTACTGACTCCATCCTCTTTATATCTTTTTGAAGGTGCGGTCTCCTAGTTGAATCTATTATATATGTTTTTGTTTTTTCCTTTTAAATAATGTGAAATGGAATGTATTTTCCTGTTCCAAGGTTTTCCTTGGGTTTTGTAAAATCAATAAATATTAGATTACAAAAAACTAAACAAGAGACAGAGTGCATAGATGTGTGCTGCGCCCTCTCTGGGATCCCCAGCCATTATGAGTGCCCTCGCTGCATAATTTTCACAAATATACCTACTGGAAATGACATACCACTTTGGGGGAGTCCCTGGCGGAAAAAAGCTCACCAAAGGGGAGATCAAAACCTCACGATGAGACCGAGAGAAAAACACTATGCCAACAGCCAAAATGGCTGACCCCTCACCACCCCCTGCATTGCCAGGCTCTCCAGGGCAGGCCGCGCTGGTAGAGGATGTAACTGAAGTGGTGGTCAGGGCCCTTGTGGGGCGATTTGATAACATCATGGGCCAGCTAGACACAATGGCAAGGTCCTTCGAATTCCTTGGCACCCGGTTGCAGGAGGAGGATCTTGCATATGGAAGACAAGCAAAGCACTACCAACAAGGATATCCAACAACTTAAAGATCTGTTGGGGAAACAGGCCATAAAGATTGATGACCTTGAGAACTGAGGAGAAGGAAGAATATCCGATTCATAGGCATACCAGAAAGGACAGCGAGCTCTGTGGCTATCTGGAAACCTTCCTGCCCACATCTCTGGAACTGGGAGATGACTGCAAGCTGTTGATCATGGAACAAGTACACCAGGTGGAACAAATACGGGCCTCAGATGCAAGGCCATGGGTGATGTTGGCTTGATTTTCTAAATTTCTTGCAAAAAGAAAGGGTACTACAAGAGATGCGCCCTCATGGCCCCATTGTGTGTGGACACATCAAAATATCGGCCTACCAAGACTATTTAGTAGAATTGAGTACCAAATGAAAGGCTTACGTGGCAATGTATCAGAAGCTGCTGAAGGTCAAACTAAAATTCACTGTGCTGTATCCCGCCTAGCTAAAGATCTTTATTAATGGGGTCCCACAGACTTCTGAAAGCCCCACGGCGGAGCAGCAGTATTTGGACTCTCTGCTGGCCCTGAAAGTGGGTGCCCCAAAAGCAAAGGGAGCGGTGGAGAGTAAGGTATCAGGGATGCTACCTAAGGGATGGTAAGCAGTAAAAATACTCACTTGTGCTTATGGGGCAACCAAGTGGCTAAGCAACCACACTGGACAGATGTTTGGAATTGCTTTTATATAAATAAGGGACCAAAGATGTGCAGGAGCAGTCAGAGTTGAGGGTCTGCTGGGGGCGTTTGCTCTTGTGTTTACTTGTTTTCTTTTGATTTTGCAGCATACGCAGCTACACAGACCTTTGTTATATGATGTTATTAGTGTTATCTGTGTTCTCTTCATACGGGTTACCCTGAGCAGAGTACCTGTTCCAGTGGTCCCCAGGTGTCAAGCCTTAGCAGGTAAATCGTGTGGGACACTAATGGGAGGAAGGGGGAAGGGAATGAGAATGATGAAGCTGAAGGTGTAAGGGCTGGGGGATGCTGATGTCACTATAGGGAAGATATCTGGCCAGATGGGAAAAGGGCAGGAGCATGATGGGGGCCAAGATGGGGGAAGTATGGTATGCATGAGAAGGGTGGTGGCTGGGGATCCTAACATCCATGAGTGACTCCAGTGAACGAATGGTTGGTGGGAAACGGAAGGGAGGGGATGGGGTGAGGGAGGGCAAGGAAAGGGGCTGCTAACCAGGGGAGACGGATAGATTTCATAGAAGACAGGTATAATTGGGGATCCAGAGGGGAAGACGGAATGTGTGTGTAGAAGGAATTGTTGTAGCTGATTTGTGGGCAGATATGTAGGGAGGTCCTAGGCTGGGGGAGACCTCCCCAGATTATGAGACTACTGTTTGGGATAGAGGTGCTCTGTGGTACGAGGGAAGGTGAGAGTGTTAAGCTGGAATATTTGTGGGGTAGCTAGCCCCCTTAGTGGCCATGTTCGATACCTGGCTAACCTCTGGTAAGTTGATGTATGATATCAATGCAGCATATATAGTGGTATTGCCCAAGCCGGGCAAGGACCCGCATATAGTGGAGTCCTACCGCTTGATCTCCCTACTAAATTTATATTTAAAATTGTTTACAAAGGTCCTGGCCCTCTGTCTTCCAGAGTTGGTCCACCCATGTCAGACGGAATTTGTATGGGGAAGATACTCCATTAATAACCTGTGTAGGATTATCACATCATTGGAAAAGGTACACCAGGGTCAGGTTCCAGCTCTCCTTATAAGTTTCGATGCTGGGAAAGCATTTGATAGGGTCTGCTGGAATTATCTTTTTGAGGCATTGGGAGCATATGGGCTGGGGGAGGAGTTTCTTAGAGGGGTCCAGACTTTGTACCATCACCCTAATTTGGGGTGAATGGGGGCTTTACCTCATGCTTTGATTTGGAGAGAGGTACGAGACAGGGCTGCCCCCTCTCACCACTGCTATTTGTCCTCTCCCTGGACCCTCTTCTGAGAATTGTGTACTCGCGGGAGGACACATCCCAGGGGCGGAAATAAGAAACACCTTCTTTAAAGTCTCACCTTTTGCAGATGACTTGTTGGTGCTGTTAATTACCCCAACAGAGTCTTTGCCCAAGTTTTAATCAGAAATAGAGAGGTTTGGGGCACTGGTGGGGCTGCAGTTAAATAAATCCAAATCGGAAGCCCTTGATGTACTTGACAGCCTTTGGAATACCTGGCCAACAGTTACCTCTTAAGTGGGTGGAGGAACAATTTAAATACCCGGGAATTTGGCTCCCAGCTCCTCCTACCTGCCTTTATGGCCTGAATGTGCCTCCTTTGATTAGCTGGGTATGAGAACTTAAGGGATTGGACCCCTCTCCCACTGTCTTGTTTTGTAGAATTGCAGCATATTGCAATGACAGGAAAGATCAGATTTGTGGAGGGGTTTTGCTCTGTTACAGAGGGCATTGATTCACACAAGATTAACGTTTTGCATGAAACAAAATACACTGTAGAATCTCTATGGATAGAAATCCAATGTAAAAAGGAGAAGGTGATGGCAGTGGGGATATACTACCGACAGCTTGGCCAGAATGAACAGATGGATGATGAAATGCTAAGAGAAATCAGGGACGCTAACAAAAGTTACAACACAGTATTAATGGATGATTTCAGTCACCCCGGTATCGACTGGGTCAGTGTCACTGCAGGAGATAAAGTTTCTAGATTAAATAAATGACTGCTTCTTGGAGCAGCTGGTTCATGAACTGAGAAGAAGGAAAGCTATTCTGGACCTAGTTCTTAGTGGAACACAGGATATAGTACAAGAAATAAGGGTGTTGGGGCCAATTGACAACAGTGATCATAGCATGATCGCGTGTGATTTAATAAATGGAAGGATGGCAAGGAAATCCACAGTACTACCTTTTAACTTTCAAAAGGGAGACTATGATAAAATAAAGAAAATAGTTAAGAAAAACTAAGAGAAGCTGCAAAGGTTAAAGATTTATATCAAGCATGGATGTGGTTTAAAAATACTATCTTGGAAGCCCAGACCAGAGGTATTCCATGCTTTAAGAAAGGTGGAAGAAAGGCCAAAAAATTGCCAGCATGGTTTAAAGGTGAGGTCAGAGAGGTTGTTGTAGCGAAAACAGCATCTTTCAGGAAATGGAAAAAGGAGCCAAATGATGAAACAGGAAACATAAGCACTGACAAGTTAGATGCAAGGCATTGATAAGGCAGGCAAAGAGAGAATTTAAAAAGAAGCTTGCTGTGGAAGCAAAAACGCATAGTCACTCATCTGTAACAGGTGTTCTCCAGGGACAGCAGGAATCATTCCTCACTTATGGGTGACGTCAGCACCGACTGAGCCCGTGCGGAGAAATTCCCCAGTTTTCAAAGAAAGCCTTTGGGATTGCTGCCATACATGCGTGGTCCTCTTCCTGCCTAAAGGTGCCATCTTGCTCAGTCAGGTCCCACAGCTAGAGCTCTACTAAGCAGATGGCAAGGTAAGGACAAAAAATTTGCAACTCTGCAGGGGAGGTGGGCAGGTAGTGAGGACTGATTCCTGCTGTCCCTGGAGAACACCTGTTACAGATGAGTGACTACGCTTTCTCCAGGAACAAGCAGAAAGTCAGTCCTCACTTATAGGACTCCCCAGCTACAGGCTATCGAATCTGTAAGCCAAAAACACCTCCGCGAGGCTGTGAGCAGAAGCCAATATCCGAAGGAAGCCCGAGTCCTCGGGCCTTCGGGGCAGGCTCTTGGTAGCTGTAGAAGAAGCGTCGGAGGGCAGGAGTTGCTTATATTCCGAACTACAGGCCCATCATCCTCTTTGGAATGAGAAAGTATCGGGAATAAAATCCCTGACCCCGGAGGTGCAGCGGAACCCTTTTGACCGTCTGTTGACTGAAAAGATTGTTCAGCTCTTGCTGCAAACAAGACTGATGCGAGGGAAGCCGGGTAGGCTCCACCAGAGAGAAGGGAGGAGTGAGTCAGTATAGGCGAAGATGATACCCATCCTGGATCACCTGTAAGACCCAGGTGTCCGAAGTGATAGCCACCCATTCAGGGACGAAGAGAGATAGGCTTCCTCCCATGGGTGGAAGCGACTCCAAGGGGTGAGAGGCTATGCTTTTGGCGTCAAAACCCTGGGGCTGACTGGGGTGGCACCGGTGGCTTGGTCTTGGGCCCCTTGGTTTTCCGGTGACCCTGAGCACCCCCTTTGCCCTAAGCACTGGTCGTCAACGTGGGGGCAGGCGGGTATGGTGGGTATCCCCACTAGGGGAGCCCTTTCCTCTGGAAAAAGTTTTTTTGGTGTGCTGCTGCTTCTGTGGAAGCGAGGAGGTTTTGCGAGAGAGTCTGGTGCGAGTCACAAACTCCATCTCGATCTCGGCTGCCTTATCCTCCATGGGCTTGCTGAACAGATTTTCGCCCAGGCAGGGGACATCCAGGAGCTTCTCCTGGACCCACTGCTCTAGGTCCAGAGCCACGCCTGGCATCGGGCTGTGATGCCAGTTGCCGCTACACGGGTGGAAGACTCAAACCCGTCACATGCGGCACGGAAAAGGTACTTTGAGCAGTCTGCAACAGACCTCAGGAGAGTCTGGAACCTGAGGAGTTGCTCCCCACCCAGACTCGCAGAAAACCACCAAGCTCCTTGGCGAGGTCATAAAGAAACATACCCAAATACAATTGGTTTGCCTGGATGCGGCATGCCAACATGGATCCCTGGTAAACCTTGCGCCCAAGGGCGTCAAGGGCACAGGATTCCCTGCTAGGCGTGACCGAAGAGTGCAACTTTGGACTCTTCTATTTCCGCATTGCAGATTCAACTACCATGGAGGTGTGAGGAAGTTTGGTCTTCGAAAACCCCAGGCTGCGCTGGACCCTATACATGGCATCAAGTCTCCTACTGACAACAGGGACTGAGGCAGAAGCTTCCCACATGTGGAGAAACAGCCGGGATAGAATGGATGGTATCGGAACCGTAAGAGACTCCCTGGGCAGAGACTCATACTGTAAGTTGTCGAGTTCCTCTGCCCTCAGCTCCTCCTGGCATTTGTGCAGGTTGAGGGCATGAGCTATATCCTGCACAAATGCCAGGAAAAAGGTGTCTTCTGGAGACGACCGCCTTTGGGAGGTGGGCGGGGATGGGTCGGAGGGGAGATCTCTGTGGGCGCTGGTCTCTGGGGCAGTGCCCCCATCCGATTCCCAGCCCAAGAGGTCCGAGGAGGACTCTGAGTCAGGCTGGTCCCTGTGCCCTGTGGCTGAGGCCCTGTTGGAGCCGGAGGACTGGCTCTGGAAGACCTCTCCCCCCGAGGAACAGGACGGCGAGCGAGACCGGTGCCAAGGACCCTTAAGAGGCCCGTGGCTCTCGGGGGGTTCCAGGGCAGTTTTTGGGACCCCAGTCGGGTGACCCTCTGTCTCGCGGCACGAGCCAGCCATGCTGGGCAAGAGCGTCTGCTGGGCAGTGAGGAAGGCAGATACGCTGCGCTCCAGTGCCAGCATACAGGACTCCCACTCGGGAGAGGGTCCCTGCAATGCCAACACCAGTGTTACTGGTTCTGGCATGGAGGAGGAGAGGGGGTCCTCACCGGGACAACCCTCAGGAGACCGGGCGCCATCACCAGAGGCCTCTGTGTCCGTATGAGGTACTTTTCAAGGCTGCTCCTTGTCTGTCTTCACATTGGAGATCCTTTCCAATTTTTTTGTCATATTGTTTTATGTAAACTTCTGTGCTCACCTGGAAGGGCCATATATCAAATTTTAATAAACTATAAGTGCTCTGGTTGCATCATTCCTTTATACCAGTGAAGTCGTCAGTGGAAAGGCCTAGTTTCTTCTGTTTCCAACATCTGCTGGCAGAGGGGCATAATCAGTTTATCTGGACTGATCAAGCAGGATGATAAGGAAGAAAGGCATTCATATAAAAACTAAGCAGAAAAAACGCACATGGATAAAATGTAAGCTCGTTATGATGATGTCTAATGCTGTGAGATTAATTGCCCCACTTATTTTTTTTGTTTTTTGTTTTTTTTTTCTTGTTTGCTGATCTGATTTTTTTATTATAATTTACATTTTTATTAATAAAACCAAATACAGGCACACAAACGTTAACACAATACTCACATCTTTTACATAGTCAAAAATTCCAGCCCGATCATACCAAAGACACATACAATAGCAGTTTTATCCCCATTAGTCCCCTGTTACACCCCCCCCCCCCCCCCTCACCACTAGAAAATTACAGCTCGGTACGTGCTTCCCACTGCAAATATTTCCCCCATATACTGAAAAAATGTTGTGGTCTCCTATGTTTCAACGCTGTGAGTTTACACATCAAATAAATATGTCCTAACAAGGCCCGATACTCCCCTAAATCTGGTATCGTGCTTTGTTTCCACCGCCTTGCAATCAAAATTCGCAAAGCAGTACAGCCTATATTCAAAAAGCTACCCTCACCCTTAGTTAAACCTTCCGGCTTCACCCCAGCATAGCCACTGCGGGGTGGGGTATGATCAATTTCCCCAGAATGTCCCCCAGCAATCCAAACACCACTTCCCACAATTTGTGGAGCACTTTACACGTCCACCAGATATGTAGGTAGGTCCCCTGTTCCCCACACTCTCTCCAACAGTGTCTTCCACACTGACTATACATGGTCTGTAGCCTTGCCGGCGTCAAGTGCCAGCGGTACAAAATTTTATAGTTGTTCTCCAAAAGATTGGTAGCTAAAAATCCTTTATATCTATTTTTAAATACCCGCTCCCACTGCGCCTCCTCCCAACATTCTCCTATATCTTTCTCCCATTGTTTTTGGAAACTCTCTTTCCCCGTACTCTGTGCCATCATAGCGTACAATTTAGCTACTACCCTTTTAGTTTGCCCCGATAAGCACAACTGCTCAATGTCCGTAGGTACACTTGGGAGCTCAGGCAATATTTTATACTTGATATAGTGCGTTATCTGATTGTATTTAAATACATCTGTTAGCTCTAACTGGTAGAGTGCTGCCACTGTTTTAAAGTCCTGTAGCTTATTGCCATCGACGAACTGCCCCACCCTCGTTAAACCGTTCTCCTCCCATTTTCCAAACTCCGACCTCCCTACCGCAGGCGGAAATTCAGAGTTCCCCCTAATAGGGATCAATCGTGATTTCCCCGCCTTCCCCAGCCAAAGCTGCTGCCACTTATTCCATAAATCCAAAGTCCTACGGACATAGGGATTGAGAATTGGGTTCCCTCTCCTTTGCTCCCTTGGAAGCCACATCCATTCACTCAATTTCCCTACTCCCAACTCCTCCTCCTCCATTAGAACCCACTCCTTCACATCATCTCCCCACCACCCCGCTAAAGCACTCAGCTGTGCCGCTTCTAAATATCTTCCAAGATCTGGGATAGCCAGCCCCCTCAACTCCCTCTTCCTTGTCAAGATCCTTCAAGCCACCCGGCCATTCCTACCCCTCCCTATAAACTTCATAATTGTTCTCTGCCAACTTACCACATATTTTTTCGCTACCCAAATGGGCAAGGCTCGAAAAATATAAACCCATTGGGGTAACACCACCATCTTTACCGCCGCAACCCTCCCCAACCAAGACAACCCCTTACCCTGCCACTCTTCCAATTCCCTTCTGACCTTCTTGTCCATGCGGACAAAATTTGCCCCAAACAAATCAGCTTCCTTAGAGGTTAAGTATATTCCCAGATATTTGATATTATTTCCCGCCCACTTAAAAGGGAATCTCTCTTTGATCTGTGCTTGAACCTCCCGATCCACTGATATATTAAGAATCTCGGACTTGGTGGCATTAATTTTAAAACCTGAACAGTCCCCGAATTCCTTTAAGATTTTATCCACCACCCCCAGGGATTCAATCGGTCTCGTCAGCATAAATAACAGGTCATCTGCAAATAAAGAAATTTTACTTTCCATACTTCTCCCTTTAACCCCAGATATCTCCGTGCATTCCCTAATATATTGTGCCAATGGCTCCATCGACAGCACAAACAAAATTGGGGAAAGGGGACATCCCTGCCTAGTTCCTCTAAACAATTCAAAGGCTTGGGTGTACTCTCCATTAATGCGAATTTTAGCCAAGGGATGCTCGTAGAGTGCTTTTACCCACTCCAAATAATTACCTACTATGCCCATCCTCTTCAATACCTTAAATAGGTAGGGCCAGTGCACTCTATCGAATGCTTTTTCAGCATCAATTGTCAGCAAAAGCATTTGATCCTTCCCCTTCCTACCCTGCCAAACCGCATTTAATACCTGCCTTATATTGTCGGCTGCTTTGCGGCCAGATATAAACCCTGTCTGGTTCTCATGCACCAACCGAGGTAGAAAGACTCGAATTCTATTAGCCAAGATTTTAGTAAAAATCTTAAAGTCAGCCCGCAGGAGGGAGATAGGCTGATAGAAGCCACATAAGTTCGGATCCTTACCCTCTTTCGGCAAAATAGTTATTCCTGCAGTCCACATAGATTCAGGTATTTTCCCACCCTCAGTAAATGAATTATATAACCGCGAGAGAGGCTCACACAACACATTCACAAATGTCTTGTAAAATTTATTAGAGAAACCATCTAAGCCAGGGGACTTAGAGCCCGGAAGGGACCTAATTACCTCCACCACTTCAGTCGCTTCAATGGGCCTCGAGAGCAGCTCAGCCTCCTCTTTCGCCAAACTTGGCAAGTTTACCTTTAAGACCCTATCCAACCCCCCCTGCGAACTAGGCCGTTCCTCCATATACAACTGTTTATAAAATTCTACAAATCTATCCTGGATTTGTTTCCCCTCCCACACCTCCCGTCCTTTAGCATCCCGAATTTTAGTTATAAAGTTCCTAGTCTGCAACTGCTTCAGTTTACGGGCTAGCATTCGGGTGGGTTTGTTACCCAGCTCAAAAAACTGCTGTTTCAGTTTCTCCTGTGCAAATTTAATCTCAACCAATTCCAATTCACCTAACTCACGTTTCCAATGCTGCAACTCATGCCCCTGCTTATCCATCAATTTACCTAATTTTTGAAGACGCTCCAGAGAGCAAATCTGCGAGCGAAGATTATCTTTTTCCTGTTCTCTATTCTTCTTCAGATAGGAGCCAATGGAAATCAGATCTCCTCTCACCACCACTTCAATTCCCTCCACGTGTCAACCACCCCGAGATTCTTACCCAATGATTTTAATATCCTTCTATGTTTGGCACTCCCTTCCCCATGTCCCGTTGAGTTATCAAGGTGGGGATTCACTGTAAGGTTAAAATCACCTCCCACTATCACCTGCCCTTCGGCAAATTGATCTAAAGAAGCATTCAGTTCCTGAAAGAAGAGCCCCTGGGCCACATTCGGACCATACAAATTCACCAAGGTAAATACTTGCTCCTGCATTTTAATCTTAAGAAATATGTTCCGTCTCCCTCTATCCTGTTTAACCGAACACACAGAATATGGAGTAGATTCCCTTATCAAAATTCCCACACCCCCCTTCTTCAACTCAATTTTGTTGGAAGCAAACCACTGCCCCCGAAACTTCTTAAGAGCCATTCTCCACTCTTCACTCTTTTTTAAATGCGTTTCCTGCAGGAAGACTATGTCCCCCCGCAACCTCTCAATTTCTTTAAACACTTTTTGCCGTTTTACCGGCGAGTTCAGACCACGCACATTCATCGTTATCACTCTAATCTTATCCATTTATCCTATACCCGATATCAAAAGCACACATCTAATTACTGGCAAGAGGTCCCCCCCACTCCCCCCAAGATCTCTTCCCCCATCCCCCCTCCCTGCCCTTGACCGAAAACTCGATCTATACGAGGCATGACCCACCAGCATGCCTTACTATTATAACATCAGAAACTTACAGCACACAACAAAGTTATCTACACAATTCCTAATACCATTCCCCTCTAATCATAGCAAAACTCTGCACAGTCCAGCATTTCAACCACTCTCCTCGGTCCGGGGGTTGTCTTTCTGGTGTCTGCGAAGCCTCTTATCCCCCTGAGCTCTCCTCCAACCTCCGGCCCGCTCCTGCTGCTGGTCACTTTTGGAGGTTCCACCGCACTAGGACCCGGCACATCCAGCCATCCCACCGCTTTCAAAGCTCTCACCGCCTCCTCCGGCGTTTTCACATGGGAGGTCACACCCTCAGTTGTAAACTGTAATCCGAAAGGGAAGGTCCATTTATATTTAACCTGCTCCTCCCTTAGTCTTTTCGTTATGAGGGCCAAGTCCCTTCTTTTCTTCATTGTGATGGCAGACAAGTCCGCATATAGCTCAATCCTATGATTCTTCCAGTGCATCTCCGGTATCTTCCTGGCCGCCTCCATTACCGCATTTTTTGTGGAGTATTCATGAAAGCAGGCCACTATATCACGTGCCCGGCCATCCCTCATCGGGCCCAGCGTCCTGTGTGCCCGATTAAGCTGGAGGCACCCGGCCCTCTCAGCCATCTTCGCTGTCTTCTATATGTACTTACTAATCTGCTCCACCAGCCTTATACAGTCCTCTTTGTCCGGGCTTTCAGGCACCCCTCTAAATCTAATATTGGCCCTTCTGGACCTATTTTCAAGGTCTTCAACCTTAGTCCACAGCTCCTCGTGGTCCACGTCCATGACATCCAGTTTCTCTTGCAGTCCGTGGATTACTCCCTCTTGAGCCTCCATCTTACTTTCCACCTCTTCCAAGCGATTCCCCACCTCTCGCATCTCACACTTCAACTCCTCCATCCCACTCTGCACCTCCGATTGGAGTTTAGCAAGATCCTGTCTTATGGTGCCAAACCATGCCTGCAGTTCTCCTCTCAGCCCCTCAATTTCACTGGCATGTGCCGAAGCCGCCCTTTCAGGGGATTTCGCCGCTTCCTCCGCCGCTGCACATGGCGCCGCCATTTTGTGCTTTCCACCAGAGCTCCCCGCTCCGTTTTTATAAGCGAAGGCTTTTAAATCTGCCGCACCTTTCTTCATCGCTGCGCCACTCTTATCACTCTCCTCCACCAATATACACACTTTTCCCGCAGCAAGTATACTTGTTGTGCGCTTTGCTTCACCCGTGCCATCGAGGCTCCGTACTCAAGCTACCATTCTGCCTGGTGACGTCATTTCCTCTCCTATTGCCCCACTTATTTAAAGGACAGACTGAGTTGGTACAGGCCTCCTAATAAGCTGTATTCTAAGCCAGGAGGATCTAACTTGCGTGAGAGAATTGTGAGATTGCAGACCCAGAGAAAAAAATACCTTCTTTGTGGCAGCCCCCATCATTTGGGGTATCCTATCCAATAAGATTAGAGATCTAATGTTATTAGTTTTCTGAACATTCATTAGATAATTCTAACGAGTTTCAAGAGATGGGTGTATTGTTACTAGTGTACAATTCTGTTCATTGTATTATTGTGTTTTTGTACATCATACAGGGCAGTATTTCAGTTGTGCAAGTTATAAGTGTAATCAAATAAATAAACACTTGGCTACTTCCAGAATTATTGTTTCTTCCTTAAGCATTCTTCATTCTTACTATTGTGATGCAAGCAACAATTTTCTGATTGCCCTATTTTAATAGGTGATTTAATATTTTGTATTTTAGACTAACACTGATCACGTTAATAGTGTTTTGTTATATATTATTTATCAATTGCTCTATTTTGTACTTTATTTACTGGACATACGTTGCTTTGGAACCTCTGGAAAATGGTTTATAAATGTTTAATTATTTACAGTTTATGGCTTATTTCTCAGAAAGGAAGGCGGCTTCTGAGAGTGCATCTCAGTCCTTCCATGCAGGCGCACCCAGCCAGTTGGGGTTGATTGTATTTTGTTTTTTAAATTAATTTATGCAAAAGATTTGCTATACCACTATTTTGTTTGCTTTTTTTTTACCTGATGTAGTCTGAATCACTAAGAAGGCATAAGATGAAATTAGACTTACCTGCTACTTGCTGTTCCTTGAGAAACTCTAGTCCAGTCCTGCACCTCTGGGTTGAGCACCTCTTCCAGCAGCTTGGAGACTGAGCATGTCATCTTTTGATGACCCTGGTATAAATACCACAAGCTCCAGTTACCTATTGACAAAGCAGACTCACAGGAGCAACAAATAAGTAGTTAAACTTGAAACTAAACAACAGAACCAACTGTCAAAATCTCTCTGACCCCAATCTAAGCCACCCCTCAATGGAGAAGAGACACCCCCCCTCCTCCAACATGTGGAGACTTACCAGAATCTCATGCAGGTGATGGCCTGCCTCCCTTGACGAGTGAGGAACAGATAAAAAGCAGGCTTGTCCTCCCCCCAACTCCCCCCCCCCCAATAAACCTTAGAGTCCCGAGGCCTAGTCCTTTGAATCCTGGCCTCAGATCAAACAACTGACAAGAAGGGAGGGATCCAGGACTGGACTGGAGTTCCTCAAGGAACAACAATTAGCAGGTAAGTCTAATTTCACCTTCCCGTACCTCTGGGGATGTAACAGAGCAGTATATTCAACGGGAGGGACCTGCTAAACCAGCCTGAAGAAATGTTGAACCAAAACAGGCCTCTTCTGCTGCCTGGACGTCCAGACGGTAATGCTTAACAAAGGAATGCAGTGATGACCAAGTTGCCGCTTTATAAATCTCAACCAGCAGGACCAAGCTGTACTCTGCCCATGAAGCCGTCTGAGCTTCAGTGGAGTGAGCCCACAACCCTGCTGGCACTGGCTTACCTCACAAAATGTACACTGATGCGATAGCTTCCCTGATCCACCTGGAAATAGAGGCCTTAGCTGCAGCTTCTCCCCTACGTGGGCCTCCAAACAACATGAATAGGTGATCTGACCTGCGGAAACCCACCGTCCTCTTCAAGTACCGCCACAGTGCATGCCGCATGTCCAGGCGGCACAATTGCGGCCCGGCAGAGTCCTCCTCCCCGCTTCCAAAAACCAGCAGAGAGATGGCCTGATTTACATGAAAAACAAAACTACCATGGGCAAAAAGGAGGGAACCAGCCTCAGGACCACCTTCTCATTGGAAAACAACAGAAACAGCTCCTGGGAAGACAAACCTTGCAACTCCAAAATCCTGTACACAGAACATATGGCCACGAGAAGCTGTCTTGAGGGTTAGATCCTTGAGAGAAGCCCTATTTTTGCCCGAATTGTTATTGCCATACTTTGTTTTACCCCATACTTTGCTTTATCCCAAATTAACTATTGCTCCGTGTCACCATAATTGTTTTCCCGATCTGTCTATTGTTCTGTGTTGTCTTGACTAGACTGTAAGCTCTGACGAGCAGGGACTGTCTTTTTGCTTACATTTCTGTACAGCGCTGTGTGCGTAGCGCTATATAAATGCTAAATAGTAGTAGTAGTAGCTGCCTTGTCCAATCTGAAGAGATGAGAACCACTAGGCCCCTGTGAGCCTCGATTCTCTGAATGACTCACCCTATTAGAGCCCACGGCAGGAACAAGTACAGCAGTCTTTCCTTGGACCATCGTTGTATTAGGGCATCCAGACCCTCCGACATCCTTTTCCGCCATTAGCTGAATAAGCGACTGGCTTTTGTGGACTCTGCCATAATATCCATGACCAGAATGCCCCAGCAGCGCACAATCTGGGTGAACACCTCCTGATTGAGCACCCACTCCCTGGGGTCCACACGCACCCGAATGAGATAGTCCACTGTCCTGTTATCGACCCCGGCCACATTTGCTGCAGACAGAGCCTGGAAGTGTTCCTCGGCCCAACTTAACAGCCTGTCTAACGCCTCTTCCAAGGGCACACTGTTTATGACCCCCTGGCGATTGATGTAGGCTACTGTGGTTACATTGTCTGAAAGAACCCATACCGCCTTCCCTTGCAACCATTTGTTTGAACTTCTGGAGTGCCAGGGCCACTGCTCGCATCTCCAGCCTGTTGACTGACCAACTCCTCTCCTGCGCACTCCACCGTCCATGGGCAAAGCACCCCTCGCAGTGGGCACCCCCCCCCAGCCAGACAGACTGGCGTCCATCGTTAATGGTACCCACAATGGAGGTTCAAGAGGCATTGTGTTCTCTAGGGTTCTTGCCTGGTCTCCGGTGGACAGAAGAGTTTCTGCGATAAAGGATGCATCTGGTGCGACCACTGTCGGAGCAAGGCCCTCTGCAACGGCCTCATGTGGGCCCTTGCCCATGGTACCAGCTTGATTGTGGCCACCATTGTCCCCAGGAGCTGCAGAAAGTGCAAGGCTATAGGATCAGCTCTGGCCAGAAACTGACGTATTAGCCTGCGAAGCCCCTGTGCTTGCTGCACTGGAAGGAACACTTCCCCTGCACGCATATCAAATTGTGCCCCCAGATACTCGAGATCATGAGTTGGGGGTCAGCCGGCTCTTGGCCACATTGACCACCGAGTCTAGACTTTGTAGAAGCTGAAAGAGTAGTTACTCACCTGTAACAGGTGTTCTCCAGGAGCAGCAGGAATCAGTCCTCAATATGGGTGTCATCAGCGCCGATGAAGCCCCAGCGGAGCATTTCCCCAGCTTTCTAAGAAAGCCTTTGGGAATGCAGGCACGCATGCGCAGTTCCCTTCCCACCTAAAGGTGCCATATTACCTCAGTTAAATGACATAGCTAAGAACAGCACACAAAAAATGAAAAAATATAAACTATGTACAACTGCAACTCCAAGGGGAGGAGAGAGGGTTGTGAGGACTGATTCCTGCTGCTTCTGGAGAACACCTGTTACAGGTGAGTAACTACTCTTTCTCCAGGACCAAGCAGGAAGTCAGTCCTCACATATGGGTGACTCCCTAGCTCTGGGCTACCGAGGAACCCAGGCTGAAAAAGAGGACTCCCTCTAGTCCCAGCTGCAAAGAAAGGCTTTTCAAGGACACAACCTCCACCGGTAGCCCAACAGAGGACAGGAGGGCAGGAGTTGCCTAAACCTCAAAGAGATTCCGGAGAACTGCCTGGCCAAAAGCACTGTCCCTACGGGACTCGACTCCCTCTCCAGGCAGTAATGGGCTGCAAAAGTCTGGCTTGAAGACCAAGTTGCAGCCTTGCAGATGTCTACCAAGGGCACAGAGCAGAGATGAGCCACTGAGGCAGCCATTGCCCTGACACGATGGGCCGTGACCCTACCCTGCAAAGGAAGGTCAGCCGCCTTGTAAGCCCAGGTGATACAGTCAGCCACCCAGATGGACAAGGTACGCTTGGACACAGCCAACCCCAACTTATTAGGGTCAAAAGAGACGAAGAGCTGAGTAGCCCTTCTATGCCCTTGCGTACGGTCAAGGTAGAAGGATAAGGCCCTCCTACAGTCCAGGGTATGCAGGACTGCTTCAGCCTGGCTAGCATGAGGCCTAGGGAAGAATGTTGGAAGAACCACCTCCTGATTAAGGTGGAAAGGGGAGACAACCTTAGGGAGGAACTTTGGATGAGTCCCGAGGACTACCCTGTTCTTGTAAATCCTGGTGTAAGGCCTGTCACAGACCAGGGCTTGAAGCTCACTTACTCGCTTAGCCGAGGTAAGGGCTATTAGGAAGTGTGTCTTCCAGGAGAGGAAGCGTAGTGGACAAGTAGCCATCGGCTCAAATGGTGGGTGAGTCAGCTGCTGCAAGACCACATTCAGTTCCCATTCAGGGGCAGGAGGACGGATGGGAGGCTTGAGCAAAAGCAAGCCCCTGAGAAAGCGGGACACCAAGGGGTGACCAGAGAGAGACTGCCCTTCTACCAATGAGTGGTGAGCTTCTAGAGCTGAGAGGTGGACCCAAACAGAATTGGATTTAAGACCCTGATTTGACAAGTGCAGTAAGTACTGAAGGACTACTGGCACAGTGCAGGAGAAAGGATCCTCTGTACGTAGTTGACACCACACAGAAAACCTTTTCCATTTGAGAGCATAGGTTTTCCTAGTGGACTGTTTCCTAGAGGCTAGGACAACCTCCTCAACCTCCTGAGGAAGGCCCCAGGGAGCCAAGACTACCCTTGCAGCCTCCAGGCCATTAAATTGAGAGATTTGAGATTGGGGTGCAGAAGGGAACCCTGCTCCTGTGAGAGAAGGTCGGGTTGCAACCCCAGAGGCAGTGGGGGATCCACCGCCAGTTGAAGTAGAAGTGGAAACCAAGGCTGTCTCGGCCATCTGGGAGCCACCAGCAGGACCGAGGCCTTGTCCTGAAGAATTCTGAAGAGAGTTCGGGCCACCAAGGGCGTGGGAGGAAACGCATACAGGAGGCCCTGAGACCAGGGAATCAGAAAAGCATCTGCTGCTATTCTCTGAGGATGCGGTTGCCTGGAGCAGAACTTTGGCAATTGCTTGTCTATTGGGCTGGCAAAGAGATTCAGCCAAGGGAGACCCCATTTCAGGAATATCTTCTGAACCACTGAGGGATGCAGCTGCCACTCGTGGGGCTGTAGTATTCTGCTTAATCTGTCTGCCAGATAGTTGTCCTGGCCCGGAAGGTACACCACCTTGAGAAGCATGTTGTGCTTAAGGGCAAAAGAACAAAGGTCCTGAGCCTCTCGACACAGGATCCTGGACCCAGTTCCGCCCTGCTTGTTCACATAAAACATGGCAACCTGGTTGTCTGTCTGAATCAAGACAGACTGGTGAGCCAGGGCAGGTGTGAAAGCTTTGAGTGCTAATCGAATAGCTCTGAGTTCGAGGAGATTGATCTGCTGTGCAGCTTCCCAAGGAGACCAGAGGCCCTGGGTGCACTTGCTCAGACAATGAGCTCCCCAGCCTAGCGGGGAGGCATCTGTTGTCAGCACTACTGTATAACCTGAGATCTGAAAAGGCACCCCATTCAGTAGATTGGGTGGGTGCAGCCACCAGTTGAGGGAGTGCAGAAATGGTCTGGACACCCTTATCCTGTCTCTGAGGCCGCCTGTGGCCTGGGACCACTGAGTCCGAAGGCACCATTGTGCAGGCCGCATATGGAGGCTGGCATTGGGGGTCACATGTACTGTCGAAGCCATGTGGCCCAGAAGTCTCAGGCAGAGCCTGGCGGAGACCAGGGACCTGCTGAGAAACTGACTTGCCAAGTCCATCAACCTTTGGGCTCTGTCTTCTGGCAAGAATGCCTTTGCCAGGAGAGAGTCCAACCTTGCCCCTATGAACTCCAAGTTCTGGGAAGGGAGCAAAGTGGACTTTGCGAGGTTTATGACAAACCCCAGGCGTTGGAGAAGAGCAATGGTCCCGAGGGTGGCTTGATTGGCCTCTCGGCTTGTCTGACCCCTGATGAGCCAGTCGTCCAGATAGGGGAAGACAAAGATGCCCTGATTTCTCAGGTAGGCCGCCACCACTGCTAGGCACTTTGTGAAAACTCTGGAGGCGGAAGTGAGGCCGAAAAGCAGTACTCTGTACTGATAATGGTTTCCTCCCACGATGAACCTCAGGTACTTTCTGTGGTCTGGATGAATGAGGATGTGAGTGTACGCATCCTTTAGATCTAAGGAGCATAGCCAATCTCCCCTGCTGTAGGTAGGGCAGAAGGGTTCCAAGAGTAAGCATCTTGAACTTTTCTTTCACTAGGAACTTGTTGAGGTTCCTGAGGTCCAGAATGGGATGAAGGCCACCGGTCCTTTTGGGCACCAGGAAATACCTGGAGTAGAATCCGTGACCTTGCAAGTGGGGAGGCACAGGCTCCACCGTCTTGTCCACCAACAGACTCTGAAGCTCCTGACAGAGAAGGTCTGTGTGCAGGGGAGGCCTTGGAGGTTCCCCTGGAAAGTAGGGGGGTGGCAGTTAGTGAAAATGGAGTGCATAGCCCTTGTGGACTATCTCTAGCACCCAATTGTCCCCGGTGATAAGGGGCCACTGGTGGGCAAAGAGGGCGAGACGACCTCCTGCAGGGTTGGGGGAACAGTGGAGGAGAGGCTATGCTCAAGGAGTCAAAAACCCCCACCCTGCTGAGTGGTAGCAGGGGCCTGAGGCTTGGGGGTCCTCTGCCTACAGGGCCCATTATCCTGGCCCTTGGCTTGCTGACCCTGGGGGGCAGCTTGGGCAGCCTGATATTGAGGGTACTGTTTGTAGGCAGTGCCCTTCCTCAGGTAAAAGGGCTTTTTACCCGAGCCCTTCTTTTTATGAGAAGGGGCAGAGGTCTTCCTCGACAGCCTTGTCCTGGTGAGGTGCTCGGTCTCGAGCTGAGCGGCCTTCTCGGTCATGGGCTTGCCAAAAAGGTTTTCACCTCGGCAAGGGACATCGACCAACTTGTCCTGAACCCATGGCTCGAGGTCCAATGACTGCAGCCATGCCTGGCGTCGAGCCACGATGCCAGCTGCCACAACTCGGGCCGAAGCCTCGAAGCCATCGTAGGCGGCGCTGGACATGAACTTCAAGCAGTCCCGAATCCCCGAGGACAAGGACTTAAATCTCTGCAAGGTTTCCCCGGAGAGACCAGCAGAGAATCCGGCCAACTCCTTGGCCAGATCCCGCAAGTACATGCCCATGTACAGCTGGTAAGACTGGACACGGCAAGCAAGCATTGAGCCCTGAAAACACTTTCTACTGACGCCATCAAGGTTTCGGGCCTCCCTGCCAGGAGGCACCGCGGAGTGCTTCTTCTGACTTTTCAGACGATGCATGGCCGATTCCACAACCATGGAATGGTGTGGTAGCTGTGCTTTCTGAAAACCAGGACTCTTCTGAAGTCGATAGATCGAATCGACTTGCTTGCTAAGAACCGGTGCCGAGGCCGGTGCCTCCCACATACGGAAGAGGAGCCGTTCCAGCATCGGAGGAACCGGGACAGTAAAGGCCTCCTTCGGAGGAGAGTCATACTGCAGCGCCTCGAGCTCTTCAGCTCGAGGCTCTTCCTCGGGATCCGCCGGGATAGCCAAGGCAGTGGCCATATCCCGGACGAACTCTGAGAACCGGGTGTCCTCCGGAGGGGACCTACTCTGGGGCCCAGACTGCGGTGAGTCCGAAGGGACACACCGAGTCTTAAAGGTATCGGGAGACTCCTCGTCCTCCGTCTACCAAGCCGACTCGTCCGAGGAAGAGTCGGGGTCCGACCCCGCGGGGCCCTGGAGCACCCGCCCCGACGCCGGAAGCACCGGTGTCGAAGCCCTCGGTCCTGAACGGGAGGTCGAGGGAGACAGTGACCGAGGTCGACTCCGAGCCACGATGGACTCGAGTATCGACTTAGACGTCGATGTCCCGGTGGTCGGGGAAGACGCGCCAGACAGGCTGGCCATCAGTGCCCGCTGCTGCTCCATGAAGGCAGACATTCTGCTCTCCAAGGCTGTCATCCTGAGACTCAGCTCGGGAGACGCAGCAGCCACCGACTCGGGCCCCGGTGGCGCCGGGCCCGACGTCGGCTCCCTGGGAGGAGAGTCCACTAGGACTACGGGGCTTACATGTCCAGCAGACTCCGGCTCCACACAAGGAACTTTGGCAGGCTTCTCCGGTTCCACCGGCCCGGGGCGACGATCGGGGGTCTTAGACCTGGCCCTCGAGGAGCCAGGGACCTCTTCCGACGACGCCCTCGCGAGCCGTTTCTTCCTCTTGCGTTCCCGGTCGGGGGACCCCCCTGTCCGAGGAGTTTCGACGGCGCTCGGGATCGGAATCCCGAGATGTCGAGGCCTCAGACGAGGTCCGGGCCCGGCTGGAGGCCGAGTCCGAGAAAAGCCTTTCCTTTTGCTGCTGGCGACTTCGAAGTGCCTTGGAAGACATTTTTCCACAGGCCCCGCACGACTTAGGATCGTGGTCGCGGCCGAGGCACCGAAGGCAGCAGTCGTGTGTGTCAGTGAGAGACATTAGTTTCTTACACCGATCACACTTCTTAAAACCACTGGAAGCCATCGGGGAAAAAAGAGTCCCCGCGAGGTCAAAGGACCGGCCTTCCAGGGAAAAAGAGAAAAAAGGGCACGAACGTCAGCCACGAAGGGCAAAAACCGAAAAAGAAAAATCAGGCTCGATACCGGTGTACCGAACCTGGCAGGAGGGGAACCGGTGTCGAACCGGTAAAGAAAGAGCAAAAAATCGCTGAAAATCTAATTTTAACCGGGAAAAACTGGACACACGTCCGGTGGGCTTCACGGAAAAAAAGAGACTGAGGTAAGATGGCACCTTTAGGTGGGAAGGGAACCGCGCATGCGTGCCTGCATTCCCAAAGGCTTTCTTAGAAAGCTGGGGAAATGCTCCGCTGGGGCTTCATCGGTGCCGATGACACCCATATGTGAGGACTGACTTCCTGCTTGGTCCTGGAGAACTACCCGAGCTGTGGCCTGTTTGCTTTAGTCTCTCGACTTTGACTGAATCAGCCAGACATCGAGATACAGATGCACCAAGATCCCCTCCTTGCGGAGCGCCCCTGCCACCACCACCATAATCTCGGTGAAGATGCCTGGCGCTATCACCAGACCAAATGGTAATGCCCAAAACTGGAAATGGCCCATAGGAACTGCAAACCTGAGAAACTGTTGGTGTTTCTGCTGTATGGGAATGTGCAAGTATGCTTCTGACAGGTCTAGAGATGTTATGAACTCTCCTTTTTCGAACCACCACTATGACAGACCATAACGTCTCCATGTGAAAATGCGACACCCACAGGCAACAGTTTAACTGCTTGAGATTGAGGATCGGGCAGAAGGAACCCCTCATTTTTTAGTACCACAAAATAAATGGAGTACCGACCGCAGTCATATTGGTCTCGGGGAACCGGAACCACGGCCCTGAGTTGTAACAGCTGTGCCAAGGTGTCCAGCACCATTTCCACCATGACCTGCGGCTTGCAAGGAGACTGAACGAAGAAATTGGCCAACAGGCGCTCAGGTTTGAGGGCATACTGCACTAAAATGACCTCCAGGACCCATTGGTCGGACGTGATTTGGACCCAGGCAGGGTATAACTCCCATAGCTGACCCCCTACAGGCTGTACTGCCACCTGGGTCCTCCTTGCCTCATTGTGATTTCTTGGACGAGGGGACAGCAAAACCTCTGCCTGCTCCTTGAAACCCATGGTTCCTGGAGGGGAATTTTCCCCCTGAAACTGGTTGAAGCAGGTGGCATGGAAATGCCTAAACTCCCGTTGCTGCCCTTAGGACGCTGCAGAGGGACGGCTGTTTTTGCTTATCTTCCAGCAGGCGACCTCCTTGGACTCCCCTAGGTCCTTTACCAAATTGTCCAGGTCCTCTCCAAAAAGCATCTTTCCTCTGAAGGGGAGTTTGCTTAGCAGGGTGTTCAAAGAACTGTCCGCCGCCCAGTTACATAAGTAGAGATAGCGGCGAGCTGCTACCACCGAAGCCATACTTTTTGAAAGGCCTAATGGATATCCACCAAATATGCCACTCCCAACTCCAGCCTGGCCACTTCTCTGGCTTGTTCCATCGCCGACTCTCCCTGCTGTATCTGCTGGGACCAACGGAGGCAGGCTCTAGCGCCCCACAAATAGAGGCTTGAAGCGACAGGACATTAATGTCAAATATCTGCCTCAACAAGGTGTCCAATTTCCTGTCCTGAACGTCCTTGAGGGCTGCACTACCTTCCACCTGAATTGTAGTCTTCTTGGTAACTGTTGAGACTGACGTATCCACCTTCGGTGGCTGAAAGAGTTCGCAGTCCTGATCCGACAAGGGATAGAGTCGAACCATAGTTCTAGATCCCTTGAGGCTCGCTTCCAGCATATCCTACTCTTCTTGAATCATCTGACGGACCACTCTATATGCACCGAAAAAGCAGTGTGTTCTTCGCATGGCCTGCAGCAAGGAGTCTGGTAGGCATGTTAAGAGCTTTAAGGGATTCGGCGATGAGCGCTGGTAATTCATCTTCGCCCGAATGGTGAAATCCTGGAACACGGAGAAGGTGGTTTGGGTGGAACCACCCTCTCCGTGTTCCGGGATTTCACCATCCTTCTCGGACTCCATCTCTGTCATGGTCTTCCCCCTTCCAGACCTTCTGACACTGGAGAATGATCTGGCCACTCTTCCAAGGGCCTCAGTCTCTTCACGGAGGTTGACCCTGACTCCACCCCCACTTTTCCTCGTGTTCCACCTCTGAGGAACCCGCACGTGGTCCCTGCTGGCGCAAGCAGAATGCTTGGTGAAGCAGAAGCACAAACTCCGGGGAAAACACAGCCGGTACCCCTACTCGACCAAAAGACTGAAGGAGAGCGGGACTGGGAGCAGCCAAGGAACAGGAAGCTGTCTCCTGGGACAGCAAAATGGAGGACACGGGGTCCTGCGGTTCTCCAACCAGAGAAGATGCTTTCTGCCACTCCAACCCACCCCCCAAGGCCTGCTCCACAGAGGTTGCCTCCTGCGCACACCCTCTACAAATGCCGGCTTCTGACACAGCCCCTCGCCGAGTACCACACACCAGGCACTGGGGTCTGGATGGCATAGCGGTAGCCAGGCAAGGAACAGTCTGAACTAAGCCCAGCAGAGACTATACTGGAATACAAACAGTAGCAAGTCTCCTCGCAACGGGTCCCTTCATTTTTTTTTAAACTACACTCTTCTCTAGCAACTGCCCAAACAATTCTCTCTTCCCCCAACAAGTGCTACAAACCACGTTTAAGAAGAGGAAAAAATGGCAAGGAGAGAAAGCAGAAAAAAACGGCTAAGGTGCACGTCCCGCATTGCTGCCACGCGGCTGGGCCTGCCCTAGCAATTACAACTGCATGGCCCTCCAAGCAACTGCTGCCAAACGATTCTTCTGCACTTTCCTCTCAGCGCACCAAACCCCTGGGGACAAAAACCTCTTACCGCCACAGCTGTAAGCTTCCCCACTGATGGCTGTTTGTTGTCTCTTGCTCCCTCCCGTGCTCAGCCGGAATCGCTGTTTCAGCATCAGGGGGGCTCTGAAGTTGCCCGCTCAATTCTGTGCCTCCTCGTGGCTCTCAGCCGGCTTCACACCTTAATTGCAGGTTTGGGAGCCAGACAGCCAGACCCGAGGAAAGCCTCCACAACACCACCCTGCTCACTCTGGGAAGGGGGGGGGGGGAGAAACCTCTCCATGGCTTTCTTCCTTTCTCCTTTTTTTAAATGCAGGAGACAGCAGCAACAACAATGGCTGACTCCTCCAACCTAACCACTAGACAACCTAATTCTAACTCTCCTTAGTTGTCCCTCTATTGAGTCCAGCACCCTGGCTCCCCACCTCCTCTAGCTGCTTGTAGACTGGGTAACTGGAGCTTGTGGGTGATCCCTCTGGTATATATACCAGGGTCATCAAAAGATGACATGCTCAGTCTCCAAGCTGCTGGAAGAGGTGCTTAACCCAGAGATGCGGGACTGGACTGGAGGGACGATAAGAAAAAACTCATTGTTAGTTCTGCAGAAGGGAGGGATAGCATAGTTACTCATCTGTAACAGGTGTTCTCCAGGGAAAGCAGGAATCAGGCCTCACATATGGGTGACGTCAGCGCCAACGGAGCCCATGCGGAAGCATTGCCCCAGTTTTCATAGACAGCCTCTGGGAGATGCACCATGCATTCATGGTCCATGTCCCGTCCAAGGATGCCATTTTGCCTCAGTCGGAGATAGCAAAGATGGCAAAAATAAAATATGGTAAAGAAGTAACTCCAAGGAGAGGAGGGAGGGTTGTGAGGATTGATTCCTGTTGTCCCCAGAGAGCACCTGTTACAGGTGAGTAACTGCACTTTCTCCGGGAACAAGCAGGAAGTCAGTCCTCACATATGGGACTCCCCAGCTACAAGCTGAGAACCTGTACAAAAATGTCACAGCGACCTGCAAAGATGAGCCATGATCAGCAGCAGTTGAATCCCTTATAGAGACTCTCGCAAGACCCAGAAGAGAAAGTGTAGTTACTCGCCTGTAACAGGTGTTATTCGGAGACAGCAGGAATCAGTCATCACATATGGGTGACGTTGATGCCGACGGAGCCCTTCTGGAAGCATCTTCCCCAGCTTTCAAAGAAAGCCTTTGGGAGATGCCACCACACGTGTGGTCCCCTCCCTGCCCAAGGGTGCCATCTTGCTCAGTCAGCAAAAGAAGATGGCAACAAATTATACCACAACTCCAAGAGGAGGAGGGAAGGTTGTGAGGATTGATTCCTGCTGTCCCTGGAGAACACCTGTTAAAGTGAGTAACTACACTTTCTCCAGGAACAAGCAGGAAGTCAGTCCTCACATATGGGACTCCTGAGCTACAGACTACCGAGGACCTGTAAAAAAGGTAAAACACAACCCAGCCATGAGCAGCCGCAAGCGAATCTGAGGACAGACTCTACGGACCCTAGTGTCCAGGGAAAAAAATGGTTTCAGTAGCCTGAACAAGCAAGGTCAGAGGGCAAGAGTTGCCTAAACCCTGAACAGATTATGGAGTTCAGCCTGGCCAAAGGCACTGTCCCGTTGGGACTCCTTCTCTAGGCAGTAGTGGGCTGCAAAAGTGTGGACGGAGGGCCAGATGGCGGCTCGGCAGATGTCCGCCATAGGGAAAGAACGTAGGCTTGCAACTGAAGTTGCAATAGCCCTGACATTGTGTGCCGTGACCTGGCACTCCAACGGTAGCCGAGCCTGCTTGTGGGCGAAGACTATGCAGTCCGCCACCCAGATGGACAGAGTCCACTTGGTGACACAGCCTCCCCCAGGTGACTGGGGTCATATGAAATAAAAAAGTTTGAGGCTTTGCAGTGGCACTGAGTATGCTGCAAGTAGAAGGACAGGGCCCTTTTGCAGTTTATGTTTATGTTTATTAAAACTTGATTGACCGCCCTTCAGTAAAAGCAAAGCGGTGTACAATAAATAAAAATCAATAAAAGGCATGAAGCCGGAAAGGAAAGGAAATTTACAATTTAAAAGTAAAGTGGGGTAAGAAACAGTAGGGGAGAGAAATAGAATTATAGGGGGGAAGAGGAGGTAGGGTGGTTTAAAGGCCATGGAGAAAAGGTGGGTTTTTAGCTGCTGTTTGAATGTTGCATGACAGGGTTCTAAACGAAGGGAAGTGGGAAGGGAATTCCATAGTGCGGGACCAATAAAGAAGAAAGCTGAAGAGCGGGTGGATTGGAGGCGGGCAGCAGCAGGGGAAGGAAGGGTGAGACGGTTCAGATGGAATGAGCGGGGGGTGTGCCTGGGAGTGTGAAAATGAATAAGGTCAGCTAGATATTGTGGGGTACTGGTGTGAAGGGCCTTGTGAACTAAGGTGAGTAGTTTGTACTGGGAACGAAAGGAAACGGGTAACCAGTGTAGATGGATGAGAAGAGGGGTTATGTGGTGATAGGGGGACGAGTGTGTGAGAAGGCGAGCTGCGGTGTTTTGGATTCTCTGAAGGCGATGAAGTTGGGAAGAAGACAAACCAGTGAGGATAGAGTTAGAGAAGTCGACCCGGGACATAACTAAGGAGAGAAGTAGTGTGGAAAGAGCAGAAATGGAGAGGAAGGGACGAATGGCCCGAATTTGGCGTAGAAAATAGAAAGAGGTTTTAGTGATATGGGAAATATGAGCGTGAAAAGTGAGGTCCGAGTCAAAGAGAACACCGAGATAACGAAAAGAGGTGACCAAGGATATAGGGGTGTTGGAAAGGGAAGGGGCCAGAGGGGGGGAAGGGTGACTGTGAGGAAACCAAATGGCGGTGGTCTTAGTTAGGTTAAGGTGAAGACAGTTCTGGGTCAGCCAGTGTGTGACGGCTGAGAGGCAGTTATTTAGAGGAGTGAGGTCGGGGTGGGAAGGGGATGTGTGGTGAAGAAGAAGAATGTCATCCGCATAGTAGAAAGCAGATATCCCGAATTGCTGGATGACTAGTGTAAGGGGTACCAGGAACAGATTAAACAGAAGAGGGGCCAAGACCGAACCCTGGGGGACCCCACAAGGTAGAGGAAAGGGAGCGGACGGTGGCATGGTGGAGGAGGCAGGAAGAACTGAAGCTGAGCGGGCATAGAGAAAGGAGTGAAACCACCTGTAGACATTGCCGTAAAGACCAGCTTCACGGAGACGGGTTAGAAGGAGGGAGTGATCAACTAGATCAAAGGCCGCAGAGAGATCAAGTGCTACCGCCAATGAAATGTCCCCACGATCATGTGCCACATGCAGGGAATTAGTGAAAGCGAGAAGGGTGGTTTCGACACTGTGCCCTGGACGAAAACCTGATTGACGGGGGTGAAGATAGTTAGTAGAATCGAGGTGGTGAGAGAGTTGGGCGAAGACAATCTTTTCGAGAAGCTTAGAAAGGAATGGGAGGTGAGAAACAGGGCGGTAATGATTTGGATCATGCGGGTCGAGGGAGGATTTCTTGAGGATGGGATGGATTAGAAAATGTTTCCAGGGTTGGGGAAAGGTTCCTGTGGAGAGACTATTGTTTAATATGGAAAGGATGTAGGGAAGGACGGCAAGAGAGGGTGTAAGCAACCACGAGGATGGGATGGGATGGGATCAAGGGGGCAGAAAGTCTTGTTAGAGGTAGAGATGAGTTTATGAACTTCGGCAGATGAGGTTAGCGCAAATGATGACCAGGTGTGAGAGAGGTGGGATGAAGGAGGGGGGGAAGCTACGGGGGGTGGAGAGGAAATAGGTGAGGGACAAACCGGCAAGGACGCTCTTAGAGAGGCGACTTTTGCACTAAAAGTAGAAGCTAACAGAGAAGGGTCAGGAGTAGGATGAGAGGGTGTAGAAGAGGAAATGGGACGGAGGGAGGTGAGAGATCGGAGTGTAGAGTAAAGGTGGCGAGTCTGATTTGGGGCACTGGTGATGGCATCGGAGATGAAAGTGCGTTTTGCAAGGAGAGTCTGGGAACGGTAGAAAGCATGATGAGCTTTGAACGAAGACAGAGTAGTTGGGGATGGATTTTTGCGCCATTGGCGTTCGGCTCTACGGAGTTGGGAACGGAGGAGACGGAGACCAGGATGAAACCAGGGTTGGGAGATGCGACGCTTAGTTGGGCAGGGGCGAAGGGGGGCAATGGAGTCAAAAGCAGATGAAAGGGAAGAAAACCATGAGGATGCTTGGGCGTTGGGAGATAAAGAGGCAAAGTCTGGGGGAAGAAAGGTGGGGGCAGGGGGAAAACTATGGACTGTATCAGGAGTGAGTAGCCTAGATAGTCGGGGGGGCAAGGGACATGAGGGGAGGGGAGGGGGATGGGGAGGGAGTGGATGGGAGCAGGAAACAGTGAGACAAACATGATCAGTCCAAGGGAGGGGGAGAGCAGCTAGATCGGAAAACAGTAGCTGGGATGTTGCTGGGGTGATGAGGAGATCAAGGGTGTGTCCAGCAGAGTGGGTAGGAAAAGAGACATGCTGGGTAAGGGAGAAGATCTTGGAGGAGGGCTAGAAAGGCGTGCTCCCTTGGGGAGGAGGGTGAGTCAAGGTGGAGATTGAAATCCCCAGCAATGAGGAGGTGTGGGAAGGCCAGGGAAATATCAGAAAGGGTCCGAAGGAGGGAATCCCAAGGATCGGGACGGAGGGCAGGGGGGGAATAGATAAGGAGGATGTAAAGCGAGGGCACAGTATGCAGACGAAAAAGGAGGGATTCTGGATAATAGAGTAAAGGAGAAGGGACCTGAGAGGCCAAAGAGGCCGGGGATAGGATGGCTGCCACCCCCCCGCCAGAGCGGCCTATACGGGGGACGGAGAGTGCAGAGAAACCGGGGGGGAGGCAGCGGGCAAGAAGGGCGTCCTCACCGTCCTTTAACCAGGTTTCAGTGAGGAGGGTGATATCAAGAGAGGATTGAAGAATAAGATCCTGCATAAGGAGGGTCTTGGATCTAAGTGAGCGACAGTTCAAAAGACCTAATTTGAAGGAGGTGGGGGAAGGAGAAATGGGGTGGATGAGAGTGTGAGTGGGTGATAGACAAGGTTGGAGGTTGGCTAAACTTCGAGATCGTTGGGAGGGGGCCTTGGGAGGACGTTGACCACAGAAGACGGGGATGGAAGCCATAGGAAAGTCAGGGGTGCAGGACAGAAAAGAGAAAGATGTACCAGCGCACTGTACCTGAAGTGGCTGAGCAGGAATGTAAGTAGCGACCCCGGGAGAGGAGACAAACAAATCCGGTCCAGTTGGTGTGAAAAAGGAGAGAGCTAAGATGGAGAATAACATCAAACGACAGTTAGAGACGCAGCTTCCGCTGCTGGAGCGGCCCCAAGGAGCGCACCTAAGGAGCACGGTGTGCTCCTTAGGTGCTCTCCTTCGGTGCGCGCCCCTGTCGTGCGCCGCAGCGGCGAGCGCCGCAGGCGCTCGGCTTTTAAAGAATGCGGGCAGGATACCTCTAGGAGCGCGGCCGCGGTCGCGTCACTTCCGGGAGGAGGTGCTTAGTGGAAGCAGCTGTAATCAGAGAGAACGGGCAGGCACTGCAGGGAGAGACAAGGAGGGGAGGCAGAGATGGTAAGCAGGGGAACAGCATCAAACAGCAGGAGAAATAGCCAGCAGTAGGTCCAACGCCACAGGCGCTCGGCTTTTAAAGAATGCGGGCAGGATACCTCTAGGAGCGCGGCCGCGGTCGCGCGGTCGCGTCACTTCCGGGAGGAGGTGCTTAGTGGAAGCAGCTGTAATCAGAGAGAACGAGCAGGCACTGCAGGGAGAGACAAGGAGGGGAGGCAGAGATGGTAAGCAGGGGAACAGCATCAAACAGCAGGAGAAATAGCCAGCAGTAGCTCCAACGCCGCAGGCGCTCGGCTTTTAAAGAATGCGGGCAGGATACCTCTAGGAGCGCGGCCGCGGTCGCGTCACTTCCGGGAGGAGGTGCTTAGTGGAAGCAGCTGTAATCAGAGAGAACGGGCAGGCACTGCAGGGAGAGACAAGGAGGGGAGGCAGAGATGGTAAGCAGGGGAACAGCATCAAACAGCAGGAGAAATAGCCAGCAGTAGGTCCAACGCCGCAGGCGCTCGGCTTTTAAAGAATGCTGGCAGGATACCTCTAGGAGCGCGGTCGCGTCACTTCCGGGAGGAGGTGCTTAGTGGAAGCAGCTGTAATCAGAGAGAACGGGCAGGCACTGCAGGGAGAGACAAGGAGGGGAGGCAGAGATGTTAAGCAGGGGAACAGCATCAAACAGCAGGAGAAATAGCCAACAGTAGGTCCAACGCCGCAGGCGCTCGGCTTTTAAAGAATGCGGGCAGGATACCTCTAGGAGCGCGGTCGTGTCACTTCCGGGAGGAGGTGCTTAGTGGAAGCAGCTGTAATCAGAGAGAACGGGCAGGCACTGCAGGGAGAGACAAGGAGGGGAGGCAGAGATGGTAAGCAGGGGAACAGCATCAAACAGCAGGAGAAATAGCCAGCAGTAGGTCCAACGCCGCAGGCGCTCGGCTTTTAAAGAATGCGGGCAGGATACCTCTAGGAGCGCGGCCGCGGTCGCATCACTTCCAGGAGGAGGTGCTTAGTGGAAGCAGCTGTAATCAGAGAGAACGGGCAGGCACTGCAGGGAGAGACAAGGAGGGAGGCAGAGATGGTAAGCAGGGGAACAGCATCAAACAGCAGGAGAAATAGCCAGCAGTAGGTCCAACGCCGCAGGCGCTCGGCTTTTAAAGAATGCGGGCAGGATACCTCGAGGAGCGCGGCCGCGGTCGCGCCACTTCCGGGAGGAGGTGCTTAGTGGAAGCAGCTGTAATCAGAGAGAACGGGCAGGCACTGCAGGGAGAGACAAGGAGGGGAGGCAGAGATGGTAAGCAGGGGAACAGCATCAAACAGCAGGAGAAATAGCCAGCAGTAGGTCCAACGCCGCAGGCGCTCGGCTTTTAAAGAATGCGGGCAGGATACCTCTAGGAGCGCGGTCGCGTCACTTCCGGGAGGAGGTGCTTAGTGGAAGCAGCTGTAATCAGAGAGAACGGGCAGGCACTGCAGGGAGAGACAAGGAGGGGAGGCAGAGATGGTAAGCAGGGGAACAGCATCAAACAGCAGGAGAAATAGCCAGCAGTAGGTCCAACGCCGCAGGCGCTCGGCTTTTAAAGAATGCGGGCAGGATACCTCTAGGAGCGCGGCCGCGGTTGCGCGGTCGCGTCACTTCCGGGTGGAGGTGCTTAGTGAAAGCAGCTTTAATCAGAGAGAACGGGCAGGCACTGCAGGGAGAGACAAGGAGGGGAGGCAGAGATGGTAAGCAGGGGAACAGCATCAAACAGCAGGAGAAATAGCCAGCAGTAGGTCCAACGCCGCTGGCGCTCGGCTTTTAAAGAATGCGGGCAGGATACCTCTAGGAGCGCGGCCGCGGTCGGTCGCGTCACTTCCGGGAGGAGGTGCTTAGTGGAAGCAGCTGTAATCAGAGAGAACGGGCAGGCACTGCAGGGAGAGACAAGGAGGGGAGGCAGAGATGGTAAGCAGGGGAACAGCATCAAACAGCAGGAGAAATAGCCAGCAGTAGGTCCAACGCCGCAGGCGCTCGGCTTTTAAAGAATGCGGGCAGGATACCTCTAGGAGCGCGGCCGCGGTCGCGTCACTTCCGGGAGGAGGTGCTTAGTGGAAGCAGCTGTAATCAGAGAGAACGGGCAGGCACTCTAGGAGCGCGGCCACGGTCGCGTCACTTCCGGGAGGAGGTGCTTAGTGGAAGCAGCTGTAATCAGAGAGAACGGGCAGGCACTGCAGGGAGAGACAAGGAGGGGAGGCAGAGATGGTAAGCAGGGGAACAGCATCAAACAGCAGGAGAAATAGCCAGCAGTAGGTCCAACGCCGCAGGCGCTCGGCTTTTAAAGAATGCGGGCAGGATACCTCTAGGAGCGCGGTCACGGTCGCGCGGTCGCGTCACTTCCGGGAGGAGGTGCTTAGTGGAAGCAGCAGTAATCAGAGAGAACGGGCAGGCACTCTAGGAGCACGGTCGCGTCACTTCCGGGAGGAGGTGCTTAGTGGAAGCAGCTGTAATCAGAGAGAACGGGCAGGCACTCTAGGAGCGCGGCCGCGGTCGCGTCACTTCCGGGAGGAGGTGCTTAGTGGAAGCAGCTGTAATCAGAGAGAACGGGCAGGCACTCTAGGAGCGCGGTCGCGTCACTTCCGGGAGGAGGTGCTTAGTGGAAGCAGCTGTAATCAGAGAGAACGGGCAGGCACTCTAGGAGCGCGGTCGCGTCACTTCCGGGACGAGGTGCTTAGTGGAAGCAGCTGTAATCAGAGAGAACGGGCAGGCACTGCAGGGAGAGACAAGGAGGGGAGGCAGAGATGGTAAGCAGGGGAACAGCATCAAACAGCAGGAGAAATAGCCAGCAGTCCAAAGTATGAAGTCCACTTCCTCTGAAATCTCCACATTTCCCCCCAATGCGCCCGATTCTGATTCCCTTGCTTCTTTTTTCTCTGGGAAAATTACATCTCTTTGCGTTACTTTTCTATCTTGTCCCCCACCGCTGTCTCCTCCTCCTTTACCTCACTCCCCTTTATCCGCATTTTCCTCCTCCACCGCCCCCCTTGACAGGATTTTTCCTCATATCTGGAGTATGTTTCGGCCCATTACTTCAACTGAGCTTTCCAAGGCCATTGCTACCGCCCACAAAACCACCTGTCTTCTTGACCCCATATCCTCCTCCTGGTTGTCTGACCCCTCCCTTACACTGCTTCCCTACATACTTCACATTTTTAAGAACAGCCTTTCCTCTGGTGTGTTCCCTTCAGCTTGGAAACATACCCTTATCCGTCCACTTCTAAAAAATCCTTCTCTTGATCCTTCCACGCCAGCTAACTGGCGTCCCATATTGAACCTTCCCTTTCTGTCTAAAATCCTGGAAAAAGTAGTGTTCGCTCAACTTTATGCTCATCTGGACTCTACCCTCTCTCTTCACCCACGTCAATCCAGGTTTTGTACGGGTCACAGTACTGAAACTATTCTCACCTCCCTTCTGAGTGAAGTCCATCAAACTCACGATCGAGGTGATCGTTCCCTTGTGGTGACCCTAGACCTTTTCTCTGCTTTTGATATTGTGGACCATCATACTCTTCTAACTCGGCTGGCCGACCTTGGAATCCGCGGGTCTGTCCTTGCTTGGTTTCGCTCTTTTCTTTCCTCCCGCACTTTCTCAGTAAAGACTAGATCGACCACCTTCTCTTCGCTACCTCTTCTATGCGGGGTTCCCCAGGATTCGGTTCTTGCTCCTCTTCTTTTCAACATTTTTCTTGTCCCTCTAGCACTTATTGTTCAACAGTCAGGGATTTCCGGATACTTCTATGCTGATGACATTCTTCTTGTTCACCACACAAGCTCCCTCTCTCCGGATCTTTCTACCCTTAACCTCTGTCTCACCCGTGTCGCTACATGGATCAACAATAACTTTCTTCAAGTTAACCCTTCCAAATCTGTCGCACTTTGGCTCTCCTTTAACATATTTCCACCTACCTGTTCTCCTTTCTCTCTACTCCTATTCCTTTAGTCTCTTCCCTCCGCTATCTTGGAGTCACCCTTGATGTCTCCCTCTCGTTTCACCATCATATTTCCTCACGTATCCGTCGTTCCTTCTTTTTTTCTGCGTCGGATCCGAGCTGTTCGTCCTTTTCTCCCTCCCTCCTCTCTTACCTCTTTAGTCATCTCTCTAGTACTCTCCAGGTTGGATTATTGCAATACCATTTTAGCAGGTCTTCCACAATATCAGCTTCGGCACCTCCAACTGGTGCAGCATACGGCTGCACGTTTGCTCACCTATTCCTCCCCCCGTGATCACATCACTCCCCTCCTTCTTCGTTTACACTGGTTCCCACTTAACTTCCGTTTCCATTACAAAATTCTTATACTTGTCCACAAAGCATTGCACACCGGCTCTCCTCAGTATTTAGCCGATTCCATCCATCTACAGCCGTCCCTCCATCTTCTTCGTTCGGCACATGGTTACTGTCTCTATCTCCCTGCTCCATCCTCAGCTCACCTAGAAACGACACGTCATTCCGCCTTTTACTTTCTGGCCCCAGCCCTCTGGAACTCACTCCCGTTTGCTCTCCGCACCGAGTTATCCTATCAAAGATTTAAATGCTCACTCAAAACTCATCTTTTTCAGCAGGCCTTTGATCTCCCAGACCCTTAAGGCCGGTTTTCCCACCGGTATCTCTCTTGACCTATCTCTCTCTTGCTCATTCGTCTTTCTCCACCTCTTCCTGTCCTGTCTAAATAATGGCGTTCTTTTCCTTTCCTGCTTTTATTGATTATATTGTACACCGCCCTGATGCACACACTTGGGCGGTATATCAAGCAATGAATAAAGATAAAAGATAAAGATAAGACGCTGCTGCCTTGTCGGCATGGGGCAGTGGGAAGAAGGTAGGAAGCACCACCTCTTGGCTGCGGTGAAAGATGGATACCACCTTCGGAAGGAATTTAGGGTGAATGCAGAGCATGACCCTGCTCTTGTAGAACCTGGTGTAAAGTGGTTCGGCCACCAAGCCTTGAAGCTCACAGACTTCCAAGATAGGTACCACAAGTGGCAGGTAACCAAGGGTTTGAAGGGAGGCTTAGTAAGCTGTGTCCGAACCGTGTTAAGATCCCTAACTGAGTTGGACTTAAGCCCGGCTTGCAAGAGGTGGAGCAAGTATTGAAGCACCATGTGCACCTGGCAGGAGAATGGGTCAATCCATTCTCTGCGCACCATATGGAAAATCTACGCCACTTGAAGGCGTAAGTTTGTCTCATGGAGTCTTTATGAGAGGCCAGGAGGACCTCCTCCACCTCCACAGGGAAGCTGGAAGATGCTAGGGCAACCTGTTCAGCCACCACGCTGTTAGTGAGAGAGACCCCAGGTTGGGGTGGAGAATTGAACCCTCCTCTTGGGTTAAAAGTCCTGAGGACGTCCCCAGAGGGACTGGGAGCTCCATTGAGAGGTGGAGTAATAGGGGGAACCAGGGCTCTCGGGGCCACCAGGATCATGGAAGTTCTAAAGGGTTCACCGATGAGCGGCGTGGAAGGGAAGGCAAACAACAGGCCCTCTGACCACGAGATGAGGAAGGCGTCCACCGCTACCCGGGCCGGGTGTGGTTGAGGACAGCAGAAGCGGGGCAGCTGAGCACTGGCCAGGCTGGCAAAGAAATCCAGACTCTGGGTTCCCCATAGTCAGAATAGCCACTGCACCACCTTGGCGTCTAGGCGCCACTCATGTGGCTGGAGCACCCTGCTCAGCCTGTCCGCAAGGGCATTGTTCTGGACTGGAAGGTATACCGCCCTGAGGAGCATCCCTTGACTGATCGTGTATGAGCAGAGGGCAATAGCCTCCCGGCAGAGGCATTGAGACCCTGTGCCCCCCTGTTTGTTCAGATAGAACATCATGACCTGGTTGTCCATTTGGACTAGCACCGACCGGTGCTGCAGGTGGTGTCCGAAAGCCCTGAGCACCAGAAAGATAGCTCCAGCAGGTTGATATGTTGCTGGCTTTCCTTGAGAGACCAGTTGCTCTGCGTGCATAATTCCTCGCAGTGGGCACCCCAGCTCCACAGGGAGGTGTCTGTAGTGAGGACCTTCTTGGGGTTTTGCTGTTGAAAGGGCATACCCCTCTGCAGATGGTGTGCATTCTGCAGATGGTGTGCATTCTGCCACCAACTGAATGACTCCGCTAATTGACGGGACATGGAGACCTTGTCCCGGAGCCTACCCATGGACTGAGTCCACTGTGAGCGGAGGCACTACTGAGCTGCCTGCATATGGAGGTGGGCGTTGGGATCAAATGGACTGTGGAGGTCATGTGGCTGAGTAGGCGTAGCATGAACCGCACCGACAGTGTGATGGTGCTTTATCTCGATCACCAAGGCCCTGAGACAATCCACCCTGTCCAAGGGGAGGAAGGCCTTGGTCTGGAGTGTGTCCAGGTGTGCTCCTATGAACTCCAAGCCTTGTGCTGGACTGATTTGGTATTTGGGGTGGTTTATTATGAACCCCCAACTTTGTAGCACCTGGATGGTGCAGGCCGTGGCCTGCTATACCTCTGAGGCAGTGTCTCCTTTTATCAGTCAGTCATCCAGGTATGGAAAGATGAAGGCTTCTTGGAAACACAGTTAGGCAGCCACCAGTGCTAGGCATTTTGTGAAGACTCTTGGTGCGGAGGCTAGGCCGAAGAGCAGTACCTTGTACTGGTAGTGGTCACCCCCAACCATGAACCTTAGGTACTGCCTGTGACTGGCTATGCTAAAGGATGCTTATACCATCATTCTTATTCAACCCAATCTTCCTGCTGGAGGAAGGGCAGCAATGTTCCAAGGGAGAGCATTTTGAACTTCTCCCGCACCAGGACTTTGTTCAGGCTTCTCAGGTCCAGGATGGGCCTTAGACCCCCTGCTCTTTTTGGGACAAAAAAGTACTTGGAGTAGAACCCCTTTCCCCTTGAGTGGGGTGGTATTGGCTCAACAGCCTTGTCCCTGAGAAGGGCTGAGAGTTCCTGCAGCAGCAGGGCCTGTTGCAGGGGAGTCAGAGAGAGCTCTCCTGAAAAGGAAGGAGGGGTCTTCTGGTCCAGATGAAGGAGGTAACCCTCCCTGACCACCTGGAGTGCCCAGGTGTCGGTGGTGATGGTAGCCCACAGGTGGGCAAAAAGGGACAGGCACCCTCCTTTTGGTAGCTGATCCCTCCCCATGGGTAGAGAGGCTATGCCTTGGCAGTCAAAACCCCAACCCAGTCTGGGCTGGGGCTGATGTCTGGGGCTTGGGCCCCTTGGGCTTACGTGGGCCCTGACCTGTTCCCTTGCCTTGGTGACTCTGTTGCGGGTCTGTGTGACTAGGTATGGGGGAGGCCATTTCCGGATGGCTTCTTCCTAGGAAGAGTGGAGGTCTTCCTCGAGAGCAGAGTCCAGGTGACATACTCTGTCTCAATCTCGGCCACCTTGTCCTCAATCAGCTTGCCGAAGAGGTTTTCTCCAAGGCAAGGGATGTCGAGGAGTTTCTCCTGGACCCACTGCTCAAGGTCAGATGCCTGGAGCCAGGCCTGGTTTCAGGCGCCAATGACCATGGTGGCTACCCTCGCAATGGACTCGAAGCTGTCGTACATGAGACAGGTACTTCAAGCAGTCTCCAACAGACCTCGTGAGGGTCTGGAAGCGCTGGAGGTGGTCCCCGTCGAGACCTGTTGCGAAGCCTCAGAGTTCCTTATTGAGCTCTCAGAGGAACATGAAAATATACAGTTGTATGTGGCATGCCAGCATTGAGCCCTGGTAACATTTTCACCCAAGGGCACAAGACACCCTGCCCAGGGACATGATGAGTGGCCTTCAGGCTCTTTTGTCAATGTATGGCCACTCTTCTACCATGGAGGTGTGAGGGCGTTGCGCCTTCCTAAAAGCCTGGACCTCGCTGGACCCGATATATGGGGTCCAGGCATTGGTTGACAATCGGCACTGATGCCAGTGCCTCCCACATTTGGAGGAGTCGTCAACTGATGAGGGGAACAGGGACCATGAGGTTCTCCTTGGGTGGGACCTCGTACTGGAGGATTCTGTGGTGAGGGAGAAAGCCCTCGCCATGTCTCAGTTTAACTCAAGGAACGAGGTGTCCTCAGGTGGGGACTGGCGCCTCAAGGCTGGAAAACACGGGTCCAAGGGGAGATCCCATTGTGCCTATGTCTCTGGAGAGGTCTTGACATCGGACTCCCAGTCGGCGTAGTCCATCAAAAGCCCGACTGCTCCAGAGGCATCGAGTCCGGTCTTTGATGCCTCGGGGCCAGTGCCTGGCCAGAGCAAGAGGCACTCTACTGGGAAGACCTTGCTCCCAAGGACCTGAAATGAGATCGAGACCCTTGCCGTGGATCCACTTGAGGCATGTGGCTCTCTGGGATTATTTTGGCGGCCATGGGAGTCCTCTGAATCGAGGTCCCTGTGGTTTCAGCACATGCATTGGAGGAGCCGGGCAGTGATGCCTTCTGCTAGGCAAGGAACTCAGAAATGCTGCGTTCTAATGCCAGCATCCTGGTTTCCCACTTGGGAGTTGCAGCCTTTGACACCGATGCCAGGGGGATCGCGTCAGGTGTCAAGAAGAGGGGGTTCCTCAACAGGACAGACCTTGGGAGTCCGAGATCTGTTGCCGGAGGCCTCAATGTTGCTCCCCCTCAGACTCCTTCGTTGCCCATCAAGGGCTGAGGGACTGCGCATGGGACTTGCCATGCTTGTCTGTCTTCCAGGACGAGGCCTTTGAGGCCTTCTTTTTATGCTCTCACTCTGGGGACCCCTGCTCGGAGTGTCTGTGTGCCCATGCAGAAATTACAGGGGATTTCTGCAACTCCGAGGATCCATGCAGGGCCTTAGAGAGCAAGTCTAACAGGGATAATGGGGTCGAGTCTGTCCTGTGGAAGATCTCATTCTGCTTCTGCTGGTGGCTCTGGATGGCCTTGGCAGACATTGTTTTACACAGGGAGCACTCCTCTGGGTCATGGTCAGCATCCAGACAATGGAGGCAACAATCGTGTGTGTCAGTGAGGGACATGTGTTTGGAGCACTGATCACACTTCTTGAATTCCATGGCCACTGGGGCAAAAAGAACCCAGCGAGGTCAAAGACTCTTGACATGGCCAGTGGTTGAAAAAGGTACAAAAAGCGCTGGGATGGAAAAGAGCCTAACAACAATGTTTCAAGGCGTGCTTTCAGGGCAACGGGGCTCTAAGTTGGGAAAGGAACCGGCGCTAGCCAGAAAAAGGCACAAGAGTGCATGAGGAAATCTACTTTTTTCCGGAGGGACAAGACAAACGTCTGTAGGGCTCTGCAGAAAAAGGGAGACTGAGCAAGATGGCACTCTTGGTTGGGAAGGGAACTACACATGTGGTGGCATCTCCCAAAGGCTTTCTTTGAAATCTGGGGCAATGCTCCCACGAGGGCTCTGTCAGCATCAATGTCACCCATATGTGAGGACTGACTTCCTGCTTGTTCCCGGTGAAGCCAGGAGGCCACTCTGGGGTCCAGGCACCACTTGTGCAGCTGGAGGACTCTGCTCAGCCTGTTTGCCAGAGCATTGTCCAGACCTGGGAGGTAGACCGCCCGCAAGAGCATCTCAGTGCGTGCCGCAAATGAGGAGAGGGTTACTGCCTCCTAGAAGAGGGAGTAAAACTCTGTGTCCTCTTGTTTGTTGACACAGAACATTGCGACTTGGTTGTCCATCTGGACCAGCACAGAATGGTGCTGCAACTGGTGGCGAAAGGCTCAGAGGGCCAGAAATATCACCGGGAGTTGCAGGAGGTTGATCTGCAACTGCCATTCCATCTAGGACCATGTGACTTGGGTGCAGAGGTCCTCACAATGAGCTCCGTATCCTCGCAAGGAGGCATCTGTAATAAGGACCCTCAGGGGCATGGGAACCTGGAAGGGCATCCCGGCCTGAAGATGGTGGGGGATCTGCCACCAGTGGAGGGAGTCTTCCAGTTGGCAGGTCACTTTTACCCTGCCTTAAAGCCTGCCCATGGCTTGTGTCCACTGGGTATGGAGGCACCACTGAGCCGCCCTCATGTGCAGGTGGGCATATGGGGTTACATGGACCGTGGAGGCCATGTGGCCCAGAAGGTAAAGGAGAAGGCGAGTGGGCACTGACCGGCAGTTTTGCACCTCTGCAGCTATTGCCCTGAAGTGTTCTGTCCTCTCCAGAGTGAGGAAGGCCTTGGCCTGGAGGGTGTTCAGCTCAGCCTCTATGAACTCCCGGCACTGAGCCAGGGAGAGGTGGGACTTGGAGAAGTTGATGATGAACCCCAGATGCTGCAGGGTGTGTATGGTGAGTTCGGTGGAGCGGTGTACTTCTGCAGCTGTGCCTCCCCTTATAAGCCCATTGTCCAGGTAGGGAAAGAGAAAGGGCCCCTTGTAGATGATGTTGGGCTGCAACCACTGCTAGGCACTTGGTGAAGACCCTTGGCGATGACACCAGCCCGAAGGGTAGCACCCTGTACTAGTAGTGACTTTCTCCCATCACGAACCAGAGGTATTGTTGGTGCTTGGGATGGATCAGGATGTGTGTGTATCCTTCAGGTCTAAGGCACGTAGCCAGTCAGATAGGTGAAAGCCCCCAGGTAAGTGAAACATTACCCCTTTTTAAATACTTTATGGAAATGGGCAACATATGGAAAGCGGTGTGTATAAATGTGCGTAGCATGGGAAATAAGATCCCAGATGTTGAAGCTTTAATGGGAGAGGCTGACTTGGATTTAGTGACAATTACAGAAACATGGTTCACAGAAAACCATGACTGTGATGTAAGTATACCAGGCTATACTTTATTCAGAAAGGACATGGTGGGAAGAAGGGGAGGAGGTGTGGCACTATATATAAAAAATATTAAAGCTTTGGAACTACAGAGCTTAAAAGGGAGAGAGGAGGCACTGTGGGTTAAACTAGAAAGAGGGAAAGAGAAATCTATTTGCATTGGCATGATATACAGACCTCCCTCACAGAGGAAGAGGTGGAGAGAGTTAATTGAAGACATAAGCAGCATTGCTAGGAAAGGGAAAGTGATACTGATAGGGGATTTCAAAATGCTAGATGTTGATTGGCACATTCCTGCTGCAGTATCATCTAGAAGTAAGGACATCCTGGATTCTCTACAGGGAGATCTATCCAGGCAACTGGTAACAGAATCCACACGTGAAGCGGCCATACTGGCCGTAGTGCTTATCAATGGTGAAAGTGTTTCTGATGGTATAGTGGGAGATCATTTTGCATCCAGTGACCACCAGATGGTATGGTTCAGTATTAGGACCTGGGCTGTTTAAAATTCATTCAAAAGCAAGGGTCTTAGACTTTAGGAAAACTAACTTTTCTAAGATGGGCCAATACCTCAGGGTGTCATAAGCAGGATGGGGGATGTAGAAAAACAGTGGGCAAAACTGAAAGGGGATATTTTAAGGGCAACCAACCTTTTTGTTAAAATGGTAAATAAAGGTAACAGGAAAAGGAGACTGCTATGTTTTTTGAAAGAAATAACTGAAAAGGTGAAGAAAAAGAGGGAGGCCTTCATGAAATACAAAATATCACAGAGAGAGGAAGACAGGCATCTATATTTGGAAAAACTTAGAGAAGCAAGCAAAGTCATCAGGAAAGCAAATATTCAAAAAGAGGAGGAAATAGCCAATGCAATAAAATGGGGGGATAAGACATTTTTCAGATATGTTAGTGAGAAGAGGAAGGGCAAAAGTGGTATTGTCAGACTCAAGGGTGAAGGGGAGGAATATGTAGATGCTGGTGAGGATAAAGCAAAATTGCTTAACAAATATTTCTGTTCTATGTTCACAGATGAAGAACCAGGAGCAGGACCTCAGAAAACACCCACAAACAGGAACAGAAGCGAGGGGCATCTTGAACAATTTTCAGAAGACAGTGTTCATGAGAAACTAGCTAAACCTAAAGTAGACAAAGCGATGGGACGGGATGGGATACACTCTAGAATACCGAGGGAACCTGGGGACGTTCTAGCAGCTCCACTGACTGACCTTTTCAATGCCTCGTGGAGTTGGGAGAGGTGCCAAAGGACTGGAGAGAGGCACATGTGGTCCCTTTACACAAAAGCAGAAGTAAGGATGTGGTTGAAAACTACAGGCCGGTTAGTTTAACTTCGGTGGTGAGTAAATTATTGGAAGCAGTGCTGAATGAGAAAATAGTGAGGTTTCTGGAGTCCAATGGATTACAGGATCTGAGGCAGCATGGAGTCACCAGAGGCAGGTATTGTCAGAGAAATCTGATTGATTTCTTTGACTGGGTGACCAGGGAGTTGGACCGAGGAAGAGCCCTAGATGTGGTGTATTTAGATTTCAGTAAAGCCTTTGACACCATTCCTCACAGGCGATTTATAAACAAACTGAGCACCCTAGGGATGGCTCCTAAAGTTACTACTGCTTGGGTTAGAAATTGGTTGAGTGAGAGGCGACAAAGGGTAGACATTAATGGAGCTCACTCTGAGGAGGAGGAGGTTACCAGTGGTGTGTCCCAGGGATCTGTCCTTGGTCCGATTCTTTTTAATATCTTTGTGGTGATATAGCGGAAGGGCTGTCGGGTAAGGTCTGCCTCTTTGCGGATACCAAAATCTGCAATAGAGTAGATACCCAGGAAGGTGTAGATAACGTGAGGAGGGATCTAGCTAAGCTTGAAGAATGGTCTAGAATTTAGCAGCTAAGGTTTAATGTTAAAAACATGCATTTGGGCTGCAGCAATCCAAGGGAGCAATATAGTATAGGGTGTGTCTGATGATCTTAAAGTAGTTAAACAGGTAGAAAAGCTAGAAGGATGTTTGGATGCATAGAGAGAGGAATGGCCAGCAGAAGAAAGGAGGTGATAATGCCTCTGTATAAGTCTTTGCTGCCACCTCATTTGGAGTACTGTATGCAATTCTGGAGACCGTACCTTAAAAAGGATATAAACAGGCTGGAGTCAGTACAGAGGGTGGCTACTAAATTGGTTAGTGGTCTTCATTATAAAGCATATGAGGACAGATTTTAGGATCTTAATATGTACACCTTAAAGGAAAGGCGGGTTAGAGGTGATATAATTGAGATGTTTAAATACCTCCGTGTCTCAAATGCACAGGAAGAGAGCCTCTTTCGATTGAAAGCAAGCTCTGCTCCGAGGGAACATGGGATGTTGTTGCCACATTAGGGCACATTTGTCCAGTGGTGTCAATGCATTGGAACAAGGTGCAAGGATATTTAGGAAAATGTTTAGGGAAGACACTGAATTTCTCTCTTACTGCCCTGGTGTTGGATGTTTGGGAACCAGAGTTCGCATTGGATTTGAAACAGATCACACTTGGGTGGTTGTACCTAGCCCTGGTGGTGGCTCGGCAGGTTATACTAAACTGGTTATCCCCAAGGGGACCAACATATGGGCAATGGCAAATTCTTTTACACACAATGATGCTACTGGAGAGGAAGAGGGCCTGTGGGCATGACCTACATTGGAATGCCTTTCTTAATGGGTGTGCTCCACACCTCCAGTTTTTAACCCATCAAGAAAGAAGTAGGGTACTTAACCATTGTGCATGAATAATATGGGGCCTAGACTCCTTCGGGGAGGGTGGTGGGGATTTGAGGTCAAGTTTAAGTTAAAATTAAATTTGGATTAAAAAATTAAATGGAGTTGAGGGTAGGCGGTAAGCAAAGTATTTGGGGAGGAGGGGGCTCATGGAGAGAAGAACACACCTCCATGGGGTTCTCAGCTTAGCTATAGCATGGTGAAGTCAACACACATAGTAGAGTGGCAGCTGAACTAGGCACAACTAAGAGAGAGGTGGGGCATTTAAGAAGATTGGGCATAGAGACTAGAGGTCATATAGATCCCCCCTCACCTGAAACAAACTCAGACTGGGACTATGATTAGGACTAGGGGCATTTCGAGGGGAAAAGATGGGGAGGAGGGGGGAGAGGTGACTAAAGTTGGAAAAAATGTCTTGGTATGTTGTCACTTTGAGATGTACTATATTATGGTTGTTTGTGATTCTGGATACAGTTTGATTGTATTATGGGTGCTTTTGACTCAATAAACAGTTTCAACAACAAAAAAAACCCAAAACGACTGACCAAGCAGCACGCAAAAGTCATAAAATTATGCAATCAAAATATCAATTGAATTTAACACCTGTAAGGTATCATCGCCATAAGGCAAAGTTAAATCTGCCGACTATAGAAAGTTAAGTAAAAAATGCTTTCCAGTCTATTGCAGAATTAAGCCCCAAAAGTTCTATTGTCTTTGGCCTGAAAGTCCAGTGCTGTTCATGTTGAATTAACAGCCTGCCATGATCTCCCCCTCTTATATTTGCAGGTACATGATCAATTACCATGCATCGTAGATCCTCAAATTGATGTAATTTCAATAAACAATGCTCTACAATAGGTGCCTCTTTATGCTGTATGTTTAAACATGATTTATGTTGTCATCCTGTCCTGAAAGGGCCCTGATGTTTTCCCAATGTAACATTTGTTACACGATAGATAAAGAGTAGTTACTCACCTGTAACAGGTGTTCTCCAGGAGCAGCAGGAATCAGTCCTCACATATGGATGATGTCGGCGCCGACGGAGCCCCTGTGCGGAGCATTTCCCCAGCTTTCAAGGAAAGCCTTTGGGAATGCAGCGCACATGCGCGGTCCCCTTCCCGCCCAAGGGTGCCATCTTGCTCAGTCTGATGACATAGCTAAAAGACAGCAAAAAAAATCAAAATGAAGTATATGACTGCAACTCCTGGGGAGGAGGGAGGGTCGTGAGGACTGATTCCTGATGTTCCTGGAGAACACCTGTTACAGGTGAGTAACTACTCTTTCTCCAGAACCAAGCAGGACGTCAGTCCTCACATAAGGGACTCCCCAGCTCTAGGCTACCGGGAACCCAAAGCCGAAAAAAAATGGCTCCCTCTGAAGAGCCTCAGCATCCGTGATAAGAATATCCTCTGAGAATGTCCCCGTACAGTAGCCCAACACAAGGGCCAGAGGGTAGGAGTTGCCTAAACCTCAAAGAGATTGCGGAGTACCGCCTGTCCGAAAGCACTGTCCCTTCGGGACTCACTCTCGAGGCAGTAATGGGCTGAAAAAGTCTGGCTTGAAGACCAAGTAGCGGCCTGGCAGATGTCTGCCAACGGAACAGAGCGGAGATGAGCTACTGACGCAGCTTTCACCCTGACTCGGTGGGCCATGACCCGACCCTGCAAGGAGAGGCCGGCTGCCTTGTACACCCAGGCAATACAATCTGCTACCCAAGTGGACAAGGTACGCTTGGGAGACAGGCAACCCCAGTTTATTAGGGTCAAAGGAGACGAAGAGCTGAGTAGCCCTTCGGTGCCCCCACATACGTTCTATGTAAAAGGACAACGCCCTCGCATACGTTCTATGTAAAAGGGCAACGCCCTCTTACAGTCCAGGGTATGCAAGACTGTTTCATCCCGGCTGGTATGCGGCCTGGGAAAGAATGTCGGAAGAACCACCTCCTGGTTGAGGTGGAAGGAAGAAACAACTTTTGGAAGGAACTTCGGATGGGTCCATAGGACCACCCTGTTCCTATAAAACCGTGTGTACGGTCTATCAGAAACCAGAGCTTGTAGTTCACTCACACGTCTGGCTGAGGTAAGAGCTACTAGGAAGAGCGCCTTCCAGGAAAGGTAGCGTAAATGGCAAGTAGCCATTGGCTCAAACGGTGGGCGAGTAAGTTGTTGCAAGACCACATTCAAATTCCACTCAGTGGCAGGTGGACGAATCGGAGGCTTGAGCAAAAGCAGGCTTCTGAGGAAGCGGGACACCAAGGGGTGAACCAACAGGGACTGTCCCTCCACCGGTGAGTGGTGTGCTGTTAGAGCACTGAGGTGGACCCGAACAGAGTTGGACTTAAGGCCTAGGTCTGACAGGTGAAGTAGGTATTGCAGTACTACTGGCGCAAGACAGGAGAAAGGATCTTCATTGCGCTGAGCACACCATATTGAGAACCTACGCCACTTGAGGGCATAGGGCTTTCTGGTGATTGCCTCCTAGAGGCCAAGACCACCTCCTCAACTTCCCTAGGTAGAAGTAAGGGAGCTAGCACTATCCTTTCAGCAGCCAGGCCATCAGATTGAGGGATCTGAGATTGGGATGCAGAAGGGAACCCTGATCCTGAGACAGGAGATTGGGTTGCAACCCCAGAGGGAATGGAGTTTCCACTGCCAATTGCAGAAGTGGAAACCACGGTTGCCTCGGCCATCTGGGGGCTACCAGAATCACCAAGGCCTTGTCCCGTAGAATCGAACAGAGTTCAGGCCACTAGGGGCGTGGGAGGAAACGCATACAGGAGGCCCGTAGACCAAGGGATCAGAAATGCATCTGCTGCCATTCTCAGGGGATGCGGCTGTCTGGAGCAAAACCTGGGCAGCTGACGGTTCAGTGGACTTGCAAAGAGATCAAAGGATGGAAGTCCCCATCGTAGAAAGATCCGCTGGACCACCAGTGGATTCAACTGCCATTCGTGAGGCTGGAGAATCCTGCTTAGTTTGTCTGCCAAGAAGTTCTCCTGACCAGGTAGATAAACTGCTTTGAGAAACATACCTTGTTTGACTGCAAAGGAGCAAAGGGCCTGCGCCTCCTGACATAGGAGTCTGGACCCTGTGCCCCCTTGCTTGTTCACATAGAACATTGCTACCTGATTGTCTGTCTGAACTAAGACAGACTGGTGAGAGAGGACATGAGAAAAAGTCTGTAGAGCCAAGCGGATTGCTTGCAGCTCCAAAAGATTGATCTGCTGTGTGGCCTCCTGAAGAGACCAGAGGCCTTGAGTACACTGCCCTAGCAATGTGCACTCCAGCCCTTTAAGGAAGCATCGGTCGTCAGCACCCTTGTGTGTGCTGGGGCCTGAAAGGGTACCCCCCCCCCGAGAAGGTTTGGGAGATGTAGCCACCACTGCAAGGTGTCCAAGAGTGGTTTGGACACCTTTACTGTGTCTCGGAGGTCACCTGTGGCTTGCACCAACTGAGCTTTGAGGCACCACTGAGCCACCTGCATGTGAAGACGGGCATTCGGGGTCACATGTACCGTGGATGCCATGTGGCCCAGGAGCCACAGGAAGTGTCTGGCGGAGACCTGAGAATTGCTTTGGAAATGGCTGGCCAAGTCCATCAGCCTGTGGGCCCTGTCCTCGGGCAAGTAAGCTCTTGCCTGCAGGGTGTCTAATCTTGCCCCTATAAACTCTAGGTTCTGTGAGGGGAGCAAAGTGGACTTTGCGTAGTTTATGAGAAAGCCCAGATGCTGAAGAAGAGAGACAGTGCGAAGAGTGGCTTGTCTGGCCTCCTGGAGAGACTGACCCCTGATGAGCCAGTCGTCCAGGTATGGGAAGACAAAAATTCCCTGATTTCTGAGATAGGCCGCCGCCACCACCATCACCAGGCATTTGGTGAAAACCCTGGGGGCGGAAGTTAGGACAAAGGGAAGTACTCTGTACTGAAAATGGTTTCCTCCCACCACAAATCTGAGATATTGTCTGCGGTCTGGATGGATGAGAATGTGAGTATAAGCATCCTTTAGGTCTAAGAAGCATAGCCAATCTCCCTGCTGGAGGTAGGGCAGCAGTATCCCAAGGGTAAGCATCTTGAACTTTTCCCTCTCTAGAAGCTTGTTTAGGTTTCGCAAGTCTAGGATAAGCCGGAGGCCTCCTGTCCTTTTAGATACCAGAAAGTACCTGGAGTAGAAGCCTTGCCCTTTCAGGTGGTGAGGCACCGGTTCCATCGCCTGTTCCTTTAGAAGACTTGCCAACTCCTGAAGGAGGAGGTTTCTGTGCAGAGGGAGTCTTGGAGGCTCCCCTGGAAAGTAGGAGGGGGGTAGCTGGTGGAAGTGGAGCATGTAGCCCTTCTGGACTATGCTGAGGACCCAGATATCCCCTGTGATGGCTGGCCACCTGTAGGCGTACAGGGTCAGCCGACCTTCTGTGCTGAGTGGAGCCAGCTGTGGAGAAGAGGCTATGCTATGGAAGTCAAAATCCCACTCCCTGCTGTGCAGGAGCCAGAGCTGGCGGCTTGGGGGCCTTCTGCCTACGGGGCCCATGCCCCTGCCCCTTGGCCTGCTGGCCCTGTTGGGGAGCTGGAGAGGCCTGATATTGAGGGTAGGATTTGTAGGCAGCACCCTTCCTTGGGAAAAAGGGCTTCTTCCCCGAGCCCTTCTTTTTCTGAGAAGGGGCAGAAGTCTTCCTGGACAGCCTTGTCCTGGTGAGAGTCTCAGTCTCGATTTCTGAAGCCTTTTCAGTCATGGGTTTACCGAAAAGGTTTTCACCTCGGCAAGGGACATCGCTCGGCTCGAGGCTCCTCCTCGGTGTCCGCAGGGAAGGCCTTGGCCATGTCCCTCACGAAGTCCGAGAACCGGGTATCCTTCGGGGGGGGGACCGTCTCTGAGGCTCGGACTCCAGTGAGTCCGAAGGGATGCACCGGGTCCGGAAGGTGTCCGGGGGACTCCTCGTCCACCGTCTCCCACATCGACTCCTCCTCCGAGGAATCGAGCGGCTCTGGCCGTGTGGGCCTCGACGTCGATGACCTCGGCCCTGCACGGGAGGTCGAGGGGGACCTTGACCGAGGATCGACTCGAGACTTCATCGACTCGAGGATCGGCTCGGTCTCCGGGGTCGACTTAGACGTCGAGGTCCCGGTGGTCGGGGAAGATGCACCGGTCAGACCGGCGATCAGCACCCGCTGGTGTTCCATGAAGGCAGCCAAGCTGCTCTCCAAGGCCGTCAACCTGAGTCCAAGCTCAGGAGACTCAGCAGCCCCCGACTCGGGCCCCGACAGCATTGGGTCCGACGTCGGCTCCCCCGGGGAGAGTCTACGAGGACAACTGCACTTACGTGACTCGGGGACTCTGGCTCCACACAAGGTAGCTTGGAAGGCCTCTCCGACTCCGAGAGCCTGGGGCGGCGGTCAGGGCTATGCGACCTGGCCCTTGAGGAACCAGGAGCCTCCACCGACGCCGCCCTCGTGAGCTTTTTCTTCCTTCTATGCTCCCAGGAGACTCCCTTTCAGAGGAACCCTGACGGCGCTTGGGGTCGGACTCCCGAGTCGTCAAGGCCTCTGACGAAGTCCGGGCCCGGTCGGACGCGGAGTTAGAGAAAATTCTCTCACGCTGATGCTGACGGCTCCGAAGCACCTTCAATGACTTTTGCCGCATGGGCCACAGGCCAGAGGGTAATGGTCGGGCCCGAGGCATCGCAGGCAGCAGTCATGTGTGTTGGTGAAAGACACAAGTTTCTTGCACCGATCACACTTTTTGAACCCGCTGGCAGTCATCGGGGGGGAAAAAGGGCCCCTGCAAGGTCAAAAGACCGGGCTGCCAGTGAAAACACAAAAAGAGCGCGAACGCTAATCACGAAGGGCAAAAAACGAAAATCACAAGTCTGGACTTGATACCTGTGTACCGAGCCAGGCAGGAAGGGGAACCGGATAAGACAACGCGAAAATCACAGAAAAAAATCAACTTTTCCTGGGTGACACGAACACACATCCGTCGGGCTCTGCGGAAAAAGAAAGACTGAGCAAGATGGCACTCTTGGGAGGGAAGGGGACCGCACATGCGCGCTGCATTCCCAAAGGCTTTCCTTGAAAGCTGGGGAAATGCTCCACACGGGGGCTCCGTCGGCGCCGACGTCACCCATATGTGAGGACTGACTTCCTGCTTGTTCCTGGAGAATCATGTATATTACATATTCTGAGATACAAGAGGTACAATGTTGTAAATAATAAATTCTATTATCCACTGGATTCAGAGAAAATATTTTTTCACTCAATGTATAATCAAACTCTGGAATTCATTAGCGGACGATGTAGTAAAAGCTGTTAGTGTAGTCAGGTTTAAAAAAGGTTTGGACATGTTCCTGGAGGAAAGGTCCATAAACCAAGAAGACCCGGGAAATCCACTGCTTGTCCAAGCATTGTGAAACCTGTGTCTTTTGGGGAAACTGCTAGGTACTTGTGACCTAGATTGGCCACTGTTGAAAACAGGATACTGGGCTTGATGGACCTTGGTCTGACCCAGTATAGCATATCTTATATTCTTATGAGGGTGAGAGGGGGTAGATTCAGGAGTGATATGTGAAAATATTTTTTTACAGAAAGAGTGGTGGATCCATGGAATAGTCTCCCAATGGAGGTGGTACAGATGAGGACAGTATCTGAATTCAAAGAAGCATGGGACAAACACAGAGGATCTCTAAAGGAAAAAAGGGGACTATTGCAATGGTTGATATGGAAGGACAGACTAGATCGGCCATGTGGTCATTTTCTGTCATCATGTTTCCTGCTGGAAGTAAGGCAGCAGTGTTCCAAGGGAAAGCATCTTGTACTTCTCCCTCATCAGAAACCTGTTCAAGTCCCGTAGGTCCAGGATGGGCCTGAGGTACCCTGTTCACTTGGGAACGAGGAAATATTTGGAGCAGAAGCCTTTACCCCTGAGATGTTTGGGCACTGGTTACACTGCATCATTTGGGAGGAGGCCTGCTAGCTTGGCGAGGAGCAGAGTCTGGTGAAGGAGAGGCCTTATGGGTTCTCCTGGGAAGAAAGAGAGTGGCTTCTTCCATGGGATCATTTTACAGGGGTGTACAGAGGTCTTTTTCGGGTGTCTGGTCCTGATCAGGAACTTAGACTCTATGGAAGCAGCCTTGTCTGACATGGGTTTTCTGAAGAGGTTCTCTCCAGTGCAAGGGACATCGATACATTTGTCCTAGACCAGTGGTTCTCAACCCAGTCCTCTAGGACCCCTAGTCCAGTTGGGTTTTCAATGTATCCTCAATGAATATGCATGAGATAGATCTGCATGCACTGTTTCCATTGTTGGCAGATCTATCTCATGCATATTCATTGTGGGTATCCTGAAAACCTGACTGGCCTGGGGGTCCCAGAGGACTGGGTTGAGAACCACTGTCCTAGACCCATTGCTAGAGGTCAGCCGACTGCAGCCATGCCTGGTGTCAGGCCCTGATGCCTACAGTGGCCACTCTGGATGAGGATTCAAAGCCATTGTACATTGCTTGAAACAGGAACTTCGAGTACTCCTTGACTGCCGAGGCCAGTGACTTGAACCGCTGAAGAGGTTCCCCATTGAGGCCTGCAGAGATAGCGTAGTTACTGACCTGTAACAGGTGTTCTCTAGAGACAGCAGGAATCAGTCCTCACATTTGGGTTACATCGGCACCAACAAAGCCCGGCGGAAGCATTTCCCCCGTTTTTAAGAAAGTCTTTGGGAGATGCCACCACGCATGTGTGGTCCCCTTTCCGTCTAAGGGTGCCATCATCTTAGTCAGATGACATAGGTAAAGCCAACAAAATAAGATGGCAAAAATTGTACAGCAACTCCAAGGGGAGGAGGGAGGGTTGTGAGGACTGATTCCCGCTGTCCTCAGAGAACACCTGTTACAGGTGAGTAATTACACTTTCTCCAAGAACAAGAAGGAAGTCATTCCTCACCTATGGGACTCCCTAGCTACAGGCTACTGAGAACTTGTAGAAAAAACACAGCCCAGCCATGAGCAGCTGCAAGCAAGTCTGAGGAAAGAGTCTAAGGCACCAGTGTCCAGGAAGATCCATTGCTCCGATAGCCTGAACAAGAAAGTGAGAGGGTAGGAGTTTCCTAAACCCTGAACAGATTATGGAGTACGGCCTGGCCAAAGGTGCTATCCAATCGGAACTCCCTCTCCAGGCAGTAGTGAGCTGCAAAGGTTTGAATGGAAGACCAGGAGATGGTCTGGCAGATGTCTGCCACAGGGACAGAGCATAGGCTTGCAACGGAGGTCGCCATAGTCCTGATGTTATGTGCCGTGAGCTGGTGCTCTAACGAGAGCCCAGACTGATCATGGGTGATCGTGGACTGGGGTCATAGGAAACAACAAGCTGTGAGGCTTTGCGGTGACCCTGGAACGTTGCAGGTAGAAGGGCAGGGACCTCTTACAAGCCAGAGTATGGAGCATGGCCACAGCCTTGTCAGCACAGGGCTGTGGAAAGAAGGTGGGAAACACGACCTCCTGGTTGAGGTGGAACATGGATACCACCTTTGGGAGGAATTTTGTGTGGGTACAAAGCATGACCCTGTTCTTGAAGAAACTGGATTAGGGTGGGTTGGCCTCCAAGGCCTGAAGCTTGCTGACTCAGCAGGCAGAGGTGAGTGCCAGAAGGAAAATGACCTTCCAGGAAAGGTAACACAAATGGCAGGTAGCCAGAGGTTCAAAAGGCGGTTTGCTAAGCTGTGCCAAAACCATGTTGAGGTCCCATTCCACTGGGGGTGGGTGAATGGGAGGATTAGAGAGCAGAAGTCCCCCGAATAAATCGAGTAATGAGGGACTGTGCAGAAATAGGTTTTCCCCTCTAAGTAATGATGGTGTGCCAAGAGCGTGCTCAGGCGTACTCTGACAGAGTTGGACTTGAGTGTAGTGTGTGAGAGGTGAATCAAGTACTGCAGCACTGTATGCACTTGGCAGGAGAACGGGTCAACCCATTGCTCTACACACCACACTGAGAATCTGCGCCACTACAAGGCATAGGCAGTCTTGTGGAGTTCTTACAAAAGGCCAGGAGGACTTCCTCCACCTCCTTTGGGAGGCTGAAGGGAGCTAAGGCTACCCGTTCAGCAGGCATGCTGTTAACGTCAGGGACCCCAGGGTGGGGTGAAGAAGGGAGCCCCGCTCCTGGGTCAGTACCCCAAGTGCGTTTCCCAGAAGGACTAGGAGCTCTATGGAGAGGAGGAGCAACAGGGGAAACCAAAGCTGCCTGTGCCACCAGGATCATGGAAGCCTGGTCTCTCCGGACCTTGAAGAGTGTTCGGGTGATCAGTGGCGTGGGAGGGAAGGCATACAGGAGGCCCTCTAACCAAGAGGTGGGGGAGGCATCTCTCGCTTCCCTGGACGAATGCGGTTGGGGACAGCAGAAGTGGAGCAGCTAAGCATTGGTTGGGCTGGCGAAGAGGTCCAGACTTGAGATCCCCCAGAGTCTGAAGAGCCACTGTGCTACCCTGGGATCCAGTTGCAATTTGTGCATCTGGAAGACCCTGCTCAGCCTATCCACTAGGGTATTGTCTTGGCCTAGAAAGTATACCACCCTGAGCAGCATTCCCTAACCAATTGCGTATGAGCAGAGGGCTACTGCCTCTTGGCAGTGAGACCCCATGCCCCCCTGCTTGTTCAGGTAGCACATCATGACCTGGTTGTCCATTTGGACTAGCACTGACTGATTCCACAGGCAGTGGTGGAAAGTCTTGATCGCCAGAAAAATTGCCCTGAGTTCCAGCAAGTTGATCTATTGCTGGCTCTCCACTAGGGACCAGTTGACCTGCATAGGGAGGCGTCTGTGGTGAGGATCATCTGGGGATTTGGGGACTGGAAAGGCATGCCTTCCGGCAGGTGCTATGTGGCCTGCCACCAGTCAAGTGACTCCGGTAGCTGATGGGACACTAAGACCTTGTCCCAGAGCTTGCCTGTGGTTTGTGTCCACTGTGAGCAGAGACACCACTGGGTCACCCCTGAATTTAGAGGCGGGCGGTGGGAACCACATGGCCCAGCAGGCGGAGCATGGACCGCATCGATACTGTGTGATGGCGTTGCACCTCGGTAGCCAGAGCCTTGAGGAGACCTGCCCTGTCCAAGAGAGTGTCCAGTCAAGCTTCTATGAACTCCAAGTCCTGCGTTGGAGTGAGGTGAGACTTGGGGTGATTTATCATGAACCACAGATGCTGCATGACCTTGATGGTGCGGGCTGTGGCCTGTTGCACCTTGATGGCTGTGTCCCCCTTTATGAGCCAATTGTCCATGTATGGGAAGATGAAGACCCCCCTCCCCTTGGAGACTGAGATAGGCGGTCACCACTGTCAGGCATTTGGTGAAGGCCCTTGATGCGGAGGGTAGGCAGAAGGGTAGTACCCTGTACTGGTCACCCCTGACCATGAACCTTAGGTACTGCCTGTGACTGGCTATGGCCTTGGATCTAAAAGATGCTTACACCCACATCCTTATTCAGCCCAATCTCCCTGCTGGAGGTAGGACAGCAATGTTCCAAGGGAGAGCATCTTAAACTTCTCCCAAGCCAGGTACTTGTTTAGGTTTCACAAGTCCAAACTGGACCTTAGGCCCCCTATTCTTTTTGGGACCAAAAAGAATCGGGAGTAGAACCACTTGCCCCTGACGTGGTAGGGTACTGGGTTCCACAGTCTGTTCCTGATGAGGCCTGCAAGTTCCTACAGTAGCATGGCCTGGTGCAGGGGAGTCCAAGGGGGCTCTCCTGGAAAGAAAGGGGGAGGCGTCTGGTTCAGGTGAAGGAAACAGCCTTCTCTGCCTACCTGGAGAGCCCAGGTGTCTGTGGTGATGGCAGTCCACAGATGGGAAAATGAATTAGATGCCCCCCCTGTTGACGGCTACTCCCCCATGGGAAGAAAGGCTATGCTCAGGGAGTCAAAACCTCAAACCGGGAGCAAGATGGCATCTGGCTGGTAGCCATGGCTCTTACCTCTTGACTTGCGCCAGTTCCTCTGGGATTCCCTGGCCTCTGATGAGGGGGAGAAAGAGGAAGCCAAAGAGCCAGTTCTCTGGTTCAGCGGACACTTGAGGGTGGATTGAACCTGGGCCATGGCCGCAGCACTTCAGCAGGGTCAGAAGGTGTCGTCAGTCAGCCTTGGGGGGGGGGGGGGGGGTGTCTTTGAGCCCCATGGAAAGAACTGCACCTCCATGACCCGGAACCATTGCCAGTCTGCTTATGTGGCCGTTGCCGGCTTCAGACCCAGTGCATGCCCTGGAGGATCCTCAGTTGTAGCATCTTCCCCTATTGTTTGGGAACTGTGTCACCGACTGCTGATGCTTTGACTAGGAAGGCAGTATCTGAGGGAGGTAAGCCTTATCTCCCGGGCAGTATTAGCCCTGATGAATTCTTCTCTGCAAACTTTAGCAGGTACCGTTTCCTCAGATTCAATTTCTGTGAAGGTCTCTTTATCAGTGGTTTCCCAGGAGCAGATTCAGCAGGCATCAAGGTTGTCTGTTATGAAAGCTAGATTTGGGGAATTACAGCATCAGAGTGCAATGGTTAAGGATTCTTCAGTGTTTCAGAAGATGGAGGAGTTGGAGAACGCTGTATGGAGAAATATCTTAAGGTTTATTCATTTTCCTAAGTCTCTAATGGTGCCACCTATTGAGATGGTCAGGAAATATCTCTGGGGAAATACTGAAGTTGCCAGCAGACAATTTACTACAGATTACTTGTGCATAATCTGTCTCTACAGGTTCCAGCGCTACTGTTTTCCTGGATTCAAAGAGAGCTCGTTTTTTTTTTTTTTTACCTCAAGCATCTTCTTAGTTTTTTGGTGAGTAGGGAGCAAAGGTGTTAGTGGCCTCCCTGATCGTGCTGGCTGTGTTACTGCCATATCCTTAGTTATGTTCCTATTGTTATATATAAAAGCTTTTTCCTAAACATGTTGGGTGTGGGGGGCTTATATATCACTGTTTTGTATCCTTTGGAGGGGTATGCTTTTCCTGTATTGGTTGTTTGTCCAGATATTGCTTTTATTCTTGGTTTCTGAGAATGTATATTATCAATGCTAATAAATATTTAATTAATTAATCAAACAAACATAACAACCAACCCTAAACCAGCCGGGGTCTGGGGCTTGGAGCCCTTAGGCTTGCTCTGGCCTTAGACCATTTCCTTGCCATGGGGCCTGGTATTGGGGATAGTCTCAATAAGGCTGGCCCTTTCTGTGAAAGGGGGGCCTCTTCCCCAATGGTTTCTTCTTGGAGAGGGTAGAGGTCTTCCTGGAGAGCAGAGTCCTCGTGACAAACTGTCTCAAGCTCCACCGCCTTTTCCTCATCAGTTTGCCAAAGAGGTTTTCACAGAGGCAGGGGACGTCAAGGAGTTTCTCCTGGACCCACTACTTGAGGTCTGATGCCTAGAGCCAGGTCTGGCATCGAGCACCAATGCCCACGGCGGACACCCTTGCATTGGACTTGAAGCCGTCCATAGGCGGCCCAAGACATGTACTTCAAGCACTTCCCAATGCACTTTGTGAGGGTTTGGCAGCGCTGCAGGTGATCTCCACTGAGAAACCTGCGATTTCTTTTGCCAGGTTTCAGAGATACATGCCGATATACAGCTGATAGGCTTGGACTTGGCAAACCAGCATCGAGCCCTGGTAGTATTTGCATTCAAGGACATGGGATTCCCTGCCCGGGGTACAAAGGAGCGAGTCTTTAGGCTCTTCTGCCAGCGCATAATCACTATCATCATAGATGTGTGTGGGAGTTGCCCTTCCCTGAAGCAAGGGCCCCACTGAACCCAGTACATGGTGTCAAGGCACCAACTATTGGCACCAACACCAGTGTCTCCCACATTCGAAGGAGGAGCTGTCTTCAGATGGCAGGGGCCAAGACCATCAGGGCCTCCTTAACTGCAGTCTCATACTGAAGGATTTCAAGGTCCTCTGTGCAAGAGTCCTCCTCAGACTCCATGGTGAGGGACAAGGCTAACGATGTGTCCTCAGGCTGCGACCAGCACCGCCACACAAGGAGAGACGGGTCTGAGGGGAGGTCATGGTGTTTATGTGTCTCTGGGTAAGCCTCGTTCTCCGATTCCCACCAATTGGAGTAATCTGTCGAGGACCAATGGCGCCTGGGGGGCCAGGCCAGGGTCAGGTCCAGTCCTATGTGACCCATGGTGGCTGCCATAAGCACTCACCAGGGAGGATCTCACTCCCAAGGATTGGGTGCGGGATTGAGACCCTGGCTGAGGCTTTGGGCTCTCAAGGATAGTTTCGGCAGCCTGAGTCCTCGAGATCGAGGTCCCTGTTGTCTCGGCAGCCTGAGGAGTCCTCGAGATCAAGATACCTGTTGTCTCGGCACCCAGTGAGGCTGAGCATCGATGCCTGCTGCGAGGTAAGGAAGGCAGTGACACTGCATTCCAATGCCATCATCCTGGCTTCCCACTCAGGAGTTGCAGCAGTCGATGCAGACATCAAGTGAGTGGGTCTGGCATTGGCAAGGAGAGGGAGTCCTCGATAGACAACCCTCGGGTCTGTGACCAGTCACTGGATGGCCTCATCATCTGTTCTGGGCACCTTCACCAGCCACTCCCACTCAGACTCCTCCGATACCCTCTGTGGGCTGTGGGACATGGCATGGGACTTGCTGTGTGTGTCCGAGTCCCAGTATGAGGTCCTCGAGGATTTCTTCTTGTGCTGCCGATCCAGGGAACCCTTGTTGGAGTGTCCACGGAACCAATCAGGCATCACAGGGACTTTATACGACTCAGAGGATCCATGCAGGCCCTTAAAGCGAGAGGCTATCTGGGATACCGGGGCAGAATCTGATCTGTGGAAGATGTTGTCTTGCTTCTGCCGACTACTTTGGATGGCCTTTGCAGACATCTTTTTGCATAAGACACAGACCTCTAGGTCGTGGTCAGCACCTAGACATTGGAGGCAGCAGTCATGTGTATTGGTGATGTTTGTGCACCGATCACACTTTTTGAACTCACTGGCCATTGGGACCCCTATGAAGTTAAAGCCCCTCAACTTAGCCAGTAGTCAGAAAAAGGCACGACACCACACTGGAAGAAAAGACGAAAAACAGTTCTGAGACTCAATGCCAGGGCAATGGGGCTCGAAGGCGGAAAAGGGACTGGTGCTAACCGGAGAAAGACAGACAGGCTGTTTTATGCACCAAAAAAATCAATTTTTTCCATTGTCTGTTGGGCTCTGCGGAAAAAGGGAGACAGAGTAAGATGGCACCCTTAGGCAGAAAGTGGGCCACACATGCGTAGTGGCATCTCCTAAAGGCTTTCTTTGAAAGCTGGGAAGATGCTTCTGCAGGGCTCCGTTAGTGCCAATGTCACCCATATGCTAGGGCTGACTTCTTGCTTGTTCCTGGAGAAACCGGCAAACTCCCTCGCCAGTTCCTTTAGGTACATGCCGATGGACAACTGATAGGCTTGGACTCTGCAAATCAGTATTGGGCTTTGGTAGCATTTTCGGCTGAAGGCATCCAAGCTCCAGGCCTTCCTACCTGGGGCCACCGAGGAACGAGTCTTTCGGCCCTTGAGTTGATGCATGGCTGACTTGACCACCATAGAATTGTGAGGGAGCTGAGATTTTTGTAACCCCAGCCTTTGGCAGACTCACTACATGGAGTTGAGCTGTCTGCTCACAATGGGCACAAACGCCGGTGTTTCCCACATACAGAGGAGACAATCAAGGATAAGAGGGATGGTCACCATAAGGGCCTCGTTCTGGAGGATCTGAAGTTCCTCCGTGCAGGGGTCCTCCTCTGCCTCGGTCTTGAACAAAAGTGCCTTTGCCATATCCCATACCAAGTTGAGGAAGACAATGTCCTCGGGCGGGAAACACACCGGGACACCAGTGGAGACGGGTCTGAGGGCACGTCTGTGTTGCCAGGTGTCCAGGGACTCCTCATCCTCGGTCTCCCAGCCTGACAAAGTCAGAGGAAGAATCTGCGGCTCCTATGGTCAAGCCCAAAGGCCTGTGACCCCCGGAGGGCCTGTGGTCCTAGCCGCATGCAGTCACCAGAGAGGACTGGTGCACCGAGGAACAGGACTTCATCCATGGTCGGTGGCGATGGAGGATCAGTTCAATAACCGGGGAAGCCCTCGAGGTCGAGGGTCTGATTGTTGGGGTGGATGAACTGGACATCAATGTCTGCTGCTGGGCCAGGTTGGCAGTGATACTGCGCTCCAAGGCCACCATCCTGGTCTCCATGCCAGATGACTCTGCAGCCTTTGACACAGGCACAGATTGGCTTTGGGCCCAGCATCGGTTCTGTCAAGGGGGAGTCCTCGACCAGTATGGCCTCGGGGGTCCGAGACCAGTCGCCTGACGCTGACTACTCCTTCCAGGGCAACTTGCGAGGCCACTCCTGCTCAGACCCCCCGCTGGGGACTGTGGGATGTGGTGTAGGATTTACCCACTTTTCCAGACCCATCCTCCGAGAGAGTCTTCAAGGTTTTTGAGCTCTTCTTGCATTACACCTCCAGGAAGTTCCTCTCGAAGAAACTGCAGCTGCGGTACTCTGAGGCAGAATGGGCATCGTAGGGCACCAAGGTACCAGAGGGGCTTTGGAGCGTGGTGTCACTGGGGACTCTGGCGCAGTCAGTTCTATGGAACCACTTCTCCTGTTGCAACTGATGCCTCTTGATGGTCTTTGCAGACATGGACTTGGCAAAGGTCGCAGCCCGAGTTGTCATGGTCTGGCCCAAGGCAACAGTCACGTGGGTCAGTGAGGGACATCATCTTGCTTCACCCATCACATTTTTTAAAGCCGCTGGAGGCCATGGGGAAAAACTGGGCGAGGGTCCGAGGCCTACCGGTCAAAAGTGCCAGTCAAGACACCTCAAGGGGAAAAAAAAATAGAAGAAAACGAACCTTTATCTTTATTCATCTGTTTATATACCGCCCACATCGAAGCATCAGGGCGGTTTACAATATAAATAAACCTGAGGAGCAATGCTGAGGCAAGCTGGCTCAGAGGGTGGGAAGAGGAACTGGTACGTGTACCAGAAAGGATAATTTTAAGGTCAAAAAGAGATACTTTTTCCCGGGGAAATGGGACAGATGTCCAGTGGGCTCCATAGAAAAAAAGAAGACTGATGCAAGATGGTACCCTTGGGTGGGAAAGGGACCACGCATGCGTGGTGCACCTACCAAAGGCTTTCTTTGAAAGCTGAGGGATGCTTCCGTGTGCGCTCCGTTGGCGTTGACATCACCCATATGTGAGGACTAACTGCCTGCTTTGCTGCCTGGATGTCTCATCGCCGCTTGAAATTGAACATGGCCAAGACTGAACTCCTCGTCTTTCCCCCCTCCTCTTCCCTCTTTCTCAGTCTCTGTGGATGGATCTACGATCCTTCCTGTTCCCTCGGCCCGCAATCTGGGGATTATCTTTGACACCTCTCTCTCCCTTCTCCACATATCCAACTCGTAGCTAAAACCTGCCGCTTCTTTCTCTACATCATCAGCAAAATCTGCCCCTTCCTGTCTGAACACACTACCAAAATGCTTATCCACTCCTTAATCTCCTCTCGCCTCGACTATTGCAACCTACTCCTGGCTGGTCTCCCTGCGAGCCATCTCTTCCCCCTTCAATCTATACAAAATCATGCTGCTCGACTAATCTTCCGCCAGCCTCATCATGCCCATGTTACTCCTCTTCTCAAATCGCTTCACTGGCTCCCTATTCAATTCCGCATCCAATTCAAACTTCTCCGGCTTACCTATAAACGCATTCCACTCTACGGCCCCTCAATACCCCTCACCTCTTATCTCTCCTTACATCCCCCGTCGACAACGCTCTGCTAACAAACTACTTCTATCTAAGCCTTTCACCCGCACCGCTAACTCCCGACTTCGCTCCTTTCACCTTGCTGCACCCTATGCCTGGAATAGCTTACATGTGCCTATACGCCAAACACTTTCCCTGGCCCTCTTCAAATCCAGGTTAAAGACCCACCTCTTCACTGTCGCGTTCAGATCCTGACTTATATCCTTCATCTTAACCTAACCCCCATCATTTTCATAACCTAACTGTATGACCACACTATGCTTTGCACTAAATTGTATTGTGTCACTGTCGTGACTAGATTGTAAGCTCTGACGAGCAGGACTCCGACAAGCAGGGACTGTCTCTTGTATGCATGTCTGTACAGCGCTGCATGTGTGGCGCTATATAAGTGTTATATAGTACTGCTTGTTCCTAGAGACAATAGCTTTACAGCTGTATTCTGGACCAGTTGGAGCATTTTTAATTGATCCTGTGGGACACCGCTACGTAATGAGTTGCAGTAATCCAACCGCATTATGACAAGAGCATTTAAGAAGCCCGGAGACCAAGGAATGTTTTAGAGATTTAATACTACAAAGAGCAGCATATGAACCCTTTACAATCTGTGAGATCTGGAATTGAAAGATAGATCTTTGAGATTACTCCTAATAATTTCATCTTATCCCTAATTTCTATTGGGATCGACTTCATTAATGGAATAAAAGATATTGGCTTTTCCTGGATAGCACGCCACATAGCTTCAATTTTTTGGGGATTCAATTCAAGTTTATGTTCCTCTATCCATTAAGTAATTTCTTGTAACTGATTATGTAATTTAGCTCCTAATATTTTGCTGATATCATCCGGCTACTGGTAGCCACAGACACTTAGGATTCCCAAATTGAGACTAAGACCAAGATTACAAGGGGTGCAATGAAAATGTTAAATAACATGGGGGCCAGTACTGATTCTTGTGCAATACTATTAAGAGAGGCGTTGAAGGGTGGATTACTTACTGCCAGGAGGGGTTGAAGGATGGATGACTTACTGCTTGTTGAAACATGGAAAACCCTATTAGAAAAGTAAAAGTGAAACCAATTCAAGACTGTCCCTATAAGGCTGATCTGCTGTAGGTGGTCCAACAAAAGTGTGATTTATGGTATCAAAAGCAGCAGTAAAATCAAATGTATAATAAAACATCTCTGAAGTTATCTGGGGTCACTATTTCAGAACAAGGCTAGCAAAGCCATTTCAATACTGTATCCATTTCTAAATCCCAATTGCCGATGATGGAATGTACTATTAAAGTTTAGAAAATGGCCTTTTCCAGATAATACTTTTGAGTTATGTTGAAAAAGGAATGGTTTCTTCAATGAGGAACAAATCACTGAGTGTTTGCAATCAGTAGGAACAGTGCTTGAAGTAAGGCTGGAATTTATTAGAGAAGACCTTGACAAATTTTATTGAAATCTAAGAGCCAGCCGCTGAAACCTATGTCACAATGCACATGCCCACCATCCACAAAGGTGGATGGTGGGCATGTGCATTGTGCAGACGTCCTATTCATGTGCATGTGCAGACGTCCTATTCATCGGAGGAGACCATTCATTCACCCCCCCTACATCAATCAAGGTGGGCAACGCAGAAATCATCTCCAAGACAACGATCAGATATCTTGGAGTAACATTGGACCAGCGCCTGGACATGCATGCCCACATAGATAATACCATCAGGACAATCTACCATAAAATACGAACGCTACGCCTCATGAAGGACACCCTAGAACCAAATGACTTCCGAACAGTCTTCCAGGCCATCATAATGCCCCACTTCGATTACGCCAACTCTATCCTACTTGGCCTCCCAAAGAACTTGATAAATCCCTTGCAGCTAGCTATGAACACCGCAGCAAGAACCCTCTATGGAGCAGCTCGAAGAGACCACATTACCCCTATTCTGAAGAGCCTACACTGGCTCCCCGTACAATACCGGATCACATTTAAGATCTTAACCATGACATTTAAAGCAGTTAATAGAATCACCTCAACCACCTTGTCAGACCTGATACAACCCACCCCAGACAACAGATTAAGAAGGACCACGTCCTACAATACCATTCTTCTCCCAAAAGCTATCACTAAATGCAACAAATCAACAAGTAAACGTGCCTTTGCCGTTTGCCCCCTCCAGCTGGAACTCTCTCCCAGCAGAAATCCGGACCATAAACAACCTCCCCCAATTCAGAAAGGCCGTCAAACACCACCTATTTCAACAGCACTTCTGTAACTCTGACAACATTACCTAGACAGCATTACATGACACAACAGTCTCTCAACCCAAAGCCGCCGAACCAATCTCCAATTTAACTTTCAATTACATAGATCCATCCTTTACAGGGCTGGTATTACAAATCCATCTACGATGCAACCCTCTTTATGTACATAGTGTATAAAGTTCACCTGTTATCCAAGTTGGAATTCCCTGTTATATGTAAGTTCAATGTCTGATTGTTCCACATTGTACAAACCTGTTCATTGTAAACCGCGCTGATGCCGAATAGTGCGGTATAGAAAAACTAAAAATAAAATAAATAAAAGGTGTAGCGCTGTTACTTTCTTAGGGTTTAGGGCCTGATTTATTAAGACTGTGTTTCCATTTTCTAGGGGAAAAAGCTTTATAAATCAGGCGCTTAATGGGCCATTGTACAGTGCCAACAGAAAGCAGTAACCCTACTCTTCCTCCTCTCCCATGACCTCCACTGACCCTTATGGCTACACCTGTGTATGGGGTGCCTGCGTGTGTGTGGTACTGGGAAGTAGGGCGCAAACATTTTGTGCCCTTTACTTACCATGCATTCATTTTTTCACCCTCTCCATTCTAACTCCTCTCCTGCTGTTCTGCCCACTTCCCAACTCTATTTCCCTTCCCCTTTGCACTCACCCCCTGCCCTGTATTCTTATTACTGAATCTATTGCCCCTTTGAATTTTTTCAGCCTTCGGTGAAGCAAACTCCTCGTGCCTCTAAACTTTTCTTTTGCAGATGATCCCAGCTCTCAGGTAATTTTGGTGAAGGGCTGGAGAATTTGCAGCCAAGACCAGCAATGTCTGCCATGGGGATCCATCTCCTGCAAGTAACAATAATAACAAAAGCCGTGACTGTGGCAGAGACTAGTGATGTTTGCCTGTGGGGATTCCCTGCTTGCAGGTTGCCAGTCTTGGCCACAATCATCAGTTCTTCTGCCCACAGGGGATGGGATCCCAGTGGGCGGACACCACTGGTCTTGGCCATGATTAGGATCGTCTCCAGCACTTTGTTATTACCATGCTGCTGCACATGTGCTCTGAGCCCCAGGTCCAATTTTTTAGTTACCATAGTGATCTGGCACCTGGAGTTTGTCAAGTTCTGTATAAGGTCTAAAAAATAATAGGAGCAAAATCTGTTCAACAATCTTTAAGTAAATTAGGTGTAATTTCATCTGCAAAAGAGTTAGCAGTATTTAAGGAGTCAACTAGTCTCCCTAAGTGAATGTTATCAGAGGAGTAAAATCTGCTAACTCATTTTGATGAATACCTGAGCACTGAGAGTGTCATCAGATACTGAACAAGGGAAGCTGATTATAATGTTTAAGACCAGTTGGTAAGGAGGACTAGAATCCTTTTAATTATATACCTTGCAAAAGGTTCAGGATGTATTAAAGAAGAATTGAGAGAAAACATAACTTTTGTGGAAAGCTTCCTAAGCACAGAGGAAAATTGGGTTAGGTTAAGTCATATTTGAGTGGATCTTTTTGGAAACGTAACTTTTTTTTCCTATTTTTATCTTATTTTATACTTCTGAAGTTTGATACATTCCACTTTATCAGTAGAGGGATCCTTCCTCCATTTACATTCAGCTTGTCAAACTTTCCTGGCACTAAGTCGCTATGGCAACTACAAATTGCACCCTGATGCCTGGGATTTGACAGGTTTGAGAGTTCAGCCCAGTATTTCATCCCTGCACTGCAATCAGCGGTTTACAAAGAGCTCGAGCCACATGGTGGGGGAAGGTCCCACAGATCGCAGGGTGATCTGCAGGAACTTCTCCACCATGTGCTTTGAGCTCCTTGCAGAGAGCTGATCATGGTGGAGGGAGAAGCACAGTGTATGCATGCAGAACGGAAGGAGGAATGTTAAGAGACCCTGAGTGATGGTGGGGGAAGGAGAGCGATCTGGGTGATGACTGATTTGGAGGGGGGGGGGGCACGCAATAAGAGAGAGACCTGGGTTGATGGCTGATGGGGAGGGGCAATGAGAAAGAGATTCAGGGTGATGACTGATGGGGGGGGGGGGGGGGCACACGCAATGAGAGAGAGACACCCAGGATGATGGCTAATGGGGGAGAGGGCAATGAGAGAGACTCAATGTGAAGCCTGATTGGGGGAGGGGGGGCGCCAATGAGAGACAAACACATACACTTGGTGATGGCTGTTAGGAAGGCTGAGAGAAAGGAAAAAACAACAAACACTGGTCTGATGGCTGTGGGAGATTTATTTTTGATTCATGTAGTACCAGGCCATGGTGATTTATGAAGCAAAAATGAAGTTGCCTCAAGTGCAGTTATAATGGGTTACCACTAGTATGCTGCCAACAGCCATATTAAGGGCCTGATTAATTAAACTGTCTTTTCCCATAGAAAAAGAGAATCGTAAAAAATGAGCTACAATACACCTTTTGGGGATGGGGCACTGTGACTGAGGTCTTGGCAAGCTGGCTCCTAGATTCCAAAAAAAAAAAAAAAAAAGTTCTGTCATAAATCATTTGAAAACCAAGGCTTTATATTTTTCATATGCTTCTCAAGGGAGCAAGTTGATCTAGTTCTTCTTAAAGTCTAGAAAATCAAAGTTGTGTATTCTGTTCTGATGGCAAACTAGGAAGATTAGCAATAACCTTTAGACAATCTGAGGAGAAAACACCCTTATCAAGAGTGCAAAGGTGTGATTATTGCTATGAATATGCATGAGATAGATTTGCATATAATGGAGATACACTTCATGCAAATCTCACTTATGCATATTTATTGTAGTCCTGGAAACTGACTGGCTAGGTATGTTCTCCAGGAAATAGTTGAGAAGCACTGGTTTAAGTCATGCTTTTCTCCTCATTGCCTGCCCACCTGTCCCCCCCCCCCGCCACCAAATCTTTTGTATTCAGTGTCTATTCAGAGGCTATGTCAGAGGTCCAAGGAGCCTGACAGAGGTTATTGCTTTGGATTTAGATAGGCACATTCCAAAAAGCAGGGGCCACCAGTTCTTCATGGAATGCTGACAATTCTATATTACAACTGTTCTTGATATCTATACCCACAAAGCTATGCACAGATTACCTAAAAATATAACATCTCGTCTCTACTGGCTCATGCTGTAGTCTTAGTTACTGTATTTTGTTATTTAAGGCTCGTTATTGCTTACTGATCTTTGTTCAGGTATTTAATTGATAAATGATCTAAGCCAAAATCAACTATGTGGGCATCATCATCACAAAACTTGTTTTTTTTTGTATTTAAAATGTTTTCCTCGCTCTATACTGCACTCGCCTGCAATGTTTCTCCTCTTTCCTCCAGATGTAAATATATAAAAGATCTATACAGATAAAAATAAGTCAATGATAAATACAGATAGTTTTCCTCTTCTTTTAAATGAAGCCTATTCTGGCATTGCATTAGTTGTATGGGGTAAGCTTTTCAAAGTTCACACAAAAAAGGAAAAAGGCAGCCATAACAAGTTGAAAAGGATACACTTGCAGTATGACAATGGCAGAATCAGGCATGTGAGGGCTATATGCATGCATATGTCTGTGTGTGCACGCATGTATCATGTGGAGTATCAGGGGATTGTGTACTTGCAAACCTCTTCCTCAGCCTCTGTCAATTTCCCCAAGTCTCTCTATCATAACCTCACCCCCCCCACAGGCTTCATCCAATCTCTCTCATATAACTCTCCATTAGGCTTCATCCAGTCTCTCTCTCATACCCTACCCTTCATCCAGTTGCTTTCTCACTTACCAATTCTTGTGCCTGGGTGCAGCTACTCAAATGCAGAATTTTACACATCCCCTACCGCAATTGGTCATCTGTATGATTGAGCCGCGCGATGGAGGAAGTTCGGACTAATCTTGTGGTTTTAAGTCTCGCAAAACTTGAAAATGCAAGATGAACCTAAATTTCCACCATGCATCGCTCAACCAGACAGATATCAGATTATGGTGGTGGACTTGTGAAATGACATTTTTCAGGAATTTTAGCCAAATCAGGAGCTATGCATATGCTGGTTTGTGCATGCTTACACATGCACAAACATGCATGCATATGGATGCACATTTGCCCAGCTACCTGAACCCTTGACCAATAGGCACTATGCCTATGCAAAAAGCAACTAAAAATCATTTTTACTTATCTAAATGGTAGAACTGCCCAATGTGATCTCACAGTTTGTTTTAAACTTTATTCAAAAACGAAACTAGCAGCATTTAATTAAAAAAGCAATGTTAAATACAGTAACTGCTTTTATTTCATATGCACGTTTTCCCCATCTATAAAACTTGAATAAATGTAAGTAAACCATGAAATATGAAATGAAATTCTAATGAAGCATATGAGTCTTTACATTTTTCCCAAAAATCCATATATACATTTCAACAGGGTCCGGACCGGCTGTTTCATGAAATCTAGTAGGCACTCAAATCAGAAGTTTTTACAAAACCCAATTCATGTATTCTGATCAGATATATATTGGATGACACTGTTTATGATTCAGTTTCTTTCTACAAGTTGGGCATGAGCTAGCATTCTTAAGAGCATCACGGAGGCACTGGCTGCAGAAGACATGTCCACACTTTGTAGACATAATAAGACGCCCACTCTGTACAATCTGCAAATAAAAGAATAAATGAAAGTTATGCATCAGCACATCAAAATGTCACAATAATACAGATTAACATAAAAGCAAATAATGTTTACTTTTGCATGGAACTGAAAATTAAAGTTATTTTTAATGAAAGTTAAGAATCCCCTTTTATATTTCCATTTCATGTTTTACAAGTGGCAATACACACTAATTTAACCGGGCTACCACAATGGAGACACTATATCAACTTGTCCTATTTTGGGAGATGTGTCTTTGTGGTAGGCTATGGCCTAGCATGGCCTGCTATTATGAAAGGCCTGTAAGTTAGGCCTGGATCCCAACCTCCATTATAGCTAGAAAAGAACCAAAAATCTGTGGAAAATAAGAAAGCTGTTTTAAAATGCTTAATAAGAAGTTTTTATAAATTCGTAAGTCTTCTATTATTCTCTTGTGTGTGAAAGAACAGAAATGTTTCAGAATATGCATTCCTGAAGCCAAGGTTAGCTTTGGAGTAGAATTAAGAACTGTACCATTGTTCAAGCAATCCTAAAGGAGGGGGCCGGTTGCTAGGCTCCGGAGGGATTTCTAATTGGACAAATGAAGGGAATGTATAACCAATAAGAAGTTCGCATGTATCAAGTTAGAACCAATAGAAAATGCTCATGTATCAAACTGAAAAAGAGGTATAAAAAGTTATGTCCCTGTATAAATTTTTGCTCAGTTACTTTGAAGCTTTGACTGACTGGGCCTGTGCACATTAAACTGGCTTGGACCCTGTCAATTGACTCCTGGATTTATTCATGGACTGCACTTTGCTACAACATATTCTTGGTGCGTTGGGCCGAGAAGTGCGAGTGGTAAATGGTATTCAAGTGAATAGTCCACGTAATTCGCCTTGAGGTTTGGTCCGGTTGGAACCATGTCTGTCCGACCGCAGGGGAACTTCTCAGGCGCCGCCGATCACTTTGTATCGGAGAGGGTTCTGCCTGCCTCGGCGGGCCATCGGGTCCAGCTGGCTAACACCTCCGACCCAGGTGGAGTCCAGGGTCCAACCCACAAACTGGTTTGGTATCAGGAACTGGATCCGGTGAGTAGATATTTTCTTGTTTAAAAGTCAGTGCAGCCTGGGGAAACAGTCTTGCATGAGTATGCGCAGGACTACTTTGGTATATTTGGTATAGACTAAGTGGGAAAAATCTCGCATAAGTATGGGCGAGACAATGGAGCCTGATCACCTCCCATAAGGGCGGTCCTAGTAAGCTCCGCATAAGAGAAAGCGGCAGCTGAAGCCATCGATCCTTCTTGTTTGGAATAGTCAGTTAGTCAGAAAACCTGGGCACTTGAAATATTGAAAAATGATTTCTTGTTAAAATATGATTGCTTGTGTGAGTGAGAGGTCTTGAAATACAGGCCGAGCGAGAGCGGACGTCTGAGTAGCGCAGTTCCTGTTTGTCTGTTCTTACTGTTTGTTGTTTCTCTCTGATTTTTGTTATCTGTTAAAACTGCGAGTTTCCCTTCTGGTATGATGTAAGATTATTCTGTTGGGCAATTTGTGACAGTTTACCGATTAAGAAATAGTATTAAGAAGGCAGGAATCACGTTTAAATCAAGAAGCTGTTTCATTCATTCTAGTTTTTTGTTCCTTCAGCACAGCATGAAGCTAGCTAGCGGAGAGAGACGGGGCGTGTTTGAAGACAGGAATGTGCAGTGTCTTTTTAACCCTGTGAAGGCTTAATCTCAACACTTTGTAGCTGGGTTAATTTGTGCTTATTTTAGGAAAATTGTACCTGTTTTATTCAATATGTTTTAATAGTGATGTTCCTTCTGCTATGGTCATGTATTATATATCATTTAATAAGAATGTTTAGTCAGAATTTTGAATCCCGATAGTTTTGGGCTTAGCCTGGAAAGGGTTAAGTTCTTATTAACCCCTTTTGAGCTCCTCAGCTGTTCTTGATTATATCTCAGCCCTGCTTTGTGGTACGGACCAAGTGAGGAGGATTTTGTAGAGCTAGTATTACGTGTTACGGCATGTTACCTTAAAATAAATACTTTATTCTGATCAGATAGGCAGATTTTATGGTCCAAACAGAAATAGAGAAATTCAGGAAACTGCTTTTGTTTTCCCTTTGTCCTACTAAGTAGAGGTTAAGAACCATTCAGAGCCAGTAGTACCAGATCGCGACTTGAAAGTGATTTAAATCCTGAGTGGATAAGGAGTTCATCGTGTTTGAATTCTAGTTCCTGATATACTGCAGCAAGCACCTCATAGAAGACATACTTATTGTTAATAAAAAATAAGATAGAAAAAAAGTGTATATGTATTCTAGATATCCACCCACTTCATGGCAAAGGTATTTGGAATGTCTTTTGAATATCTGCTTCCTAAAATTGTAAGATTTAAAGTAATTTCTTTTGCAGAGACATGCTGATTACAGCTGGCAGTTAGTTTTCATGCCAAGTAATTTTATTCCAGTCATATGTAACAGATATGTGGCCATCATGTTAGGAGCTATAGTTCTTTCTGTTGGGATTGTTATAACATGTTGCAAAATAATAGTTTTATATTTTATGCTTAGTGCACAGAGAAATGCAGCCCGCCCCCTCTGTCTGTAGACAAGCACATGTGGGGGAGGGGGCCAATTTTGTTGAAATGTATGCCTAGGAATTTTAGCAAGGACTTTGCTGAAGACTACAGACATAAGCTGTGTCTGTCCCTATTAGAAATGCTCTGTGAAAGGGGGGTGGCTAGTGTTAGTTACTTCATGGCCCCGTAGTTTCCCGTGTTTATTAGATTCTACAGAGAATGTTCCCTGATCAGTTCTTCTACATAGGATTCCTGGTTAAATCTTAAAAAAACAACAAAAACCCCCCAAACCTGCCCGTTTATTATCTTTATAGGCCAGTTCCCTCAGCTCTGCCACCACCCCGGGCAGAGCCTGGGGCGGGGGGGGATACCTCCCTGCAAATGTCACCAGCCACCTCCGTAGCAGGAGGACGTGCACCCCCTCTTGACCGAAAGCCCCGGCACAGTTTAAAGTACTCAGAGTAGGCCACAGTCCACCGATGACACTACAAGCAGGGATTCATTTGCTAGTTCAGCCCGATTGCCGTATGCCTTCAGATGTACAACTACCAGTAAAAGGGAGGGTCACGTTATCCCACTGCACTAGGTCCAGGGCCAGCTTTGCACTAGCCAGCTGACCAGCTTTGTTTCTGGCATTATGCCTCCTACACTGAGAAACCATAGGATTTGATTGAACTAATGAATAGTATTATGCAGACCCATCAGCCTTGATGGCCCCAAGTGGGATCCAAATAGCGCAGGCAGCCCTCACTATATACCCCATGCGATCCAGCAGCCCAGGAGAATTTGCGTTTTTGTCAGTCAGTCCCAGAGAGATATAAAACAGAAATTGCAGAAACTGGATGGATTTGCGGGCATGACAGTTAATGGAAGTAGCTCAGAAAGTATGTGAATCGTGAAAATGAATGTAACAGAGAAAGTGAATGTAAAATGAAGAAAGCAGATCTTTTTGCTGATAATTTAGTTGGAATGATGTGGAGGAGGTTTTCCTAATCAAAGGACCAGAGGACGTGGAAGAGGCCGCGGAAGTGAAAGGCCTCAACTGGGTGTGAATCAGTGTGCCCATTGCAGAGAAGGACATTAGAGAAGTGAATGCCTGTATTTTGACTCCACCTCCAGGAGGGGAGGAGGGAGTACTTGATTTTAGAAAAAAAATAAACCGAGCACAGTGTTCCAGCAAGAGAGGGAAGCAGCTATAGAGTGAGTGGCAGCCGAAGAGGACTACAGCATGGATGAAGACTAGGCCAGACCGGACTCCAAGTTTCCCTGGGTCCCCAGGAGCCTATGGTCAGTCTGAAAATAGGGGACCAATATATGGACTTTATGGGGGATACAGGAGCAGAATACTAAAGCCAGTAGCCCCTTTGTTTTCTCGATGCATCACCATTGTCAGAGCTACTGGGGCTAAGGCCACAAAGCCTCTCCTGCAGAACCGCATGTGTGAACTAGGGGGACAGAAAATAACACACCAATTCTTGTATATGCCTGAATGCCCTATTCCACTTCTGGGCCGAGACATGCTTGTTAAGCTCCAGGCACAAATATCTTTTGCTGAAAGGGGAGAAATGCAAATGACTGTGAACCTAAAGCCTGCTGGATTGATGGTGCTGACTGTTCCCCGAGAAGAAGAGTAGCGGTTCTATAGTGCATCTCCAATCAAGCCAGCTAGTTCCTGTATACCTACCAACCTCATAGCCCCACCTGAAGTATGGGCAGAAGATAATCCACCTGGCCTAGTGAAGAACATAGCCCCTGTCATTGTCACCCTCAAGCTGGGAGTGGAACCAGTGCAAGTGAAACAGTACCCTCTCCCTCGACCAGCCATTGAAGGAATTCACCACCATCTGATGAAACTGCTGAAGTATGGACTTCTTAAGGAATGTCAGTCACCTTGGAACACCCCCCTTCTCCCAGTGAAGAAGCCTGGGACAGGGGACTATCGCCTAGTACAAGACCTAAGGCGAGTAAATGATGCAGTTAAAACTATCCACCCTGTAGTACCAAACCCTTACACTCTCTTGGGACTGATCCCCGCTGAGGCTGCTCACTTTACCGTTTTGGACCTGAAAGATGCCTTTTTCTGTGTGCGCCTAGCCCCCACCAGTCAACTTTTGTTTGTTTGTTTTTGAATGGCAAGACCCCACAACAGGAAGGCAGGGCCAACTCACCTGGACTAGATTACTTCAAGGATTCAAGAATTCACCTACTCTCTTCAGCTACTATGTGAGCCCAGGAGAAAAGGTTCTTCTCCAGTATGTGGACAACTTGCTTATAGCCACCAACTCAGAAAGTGAATGTCTACAAGCCACCAGTGAACTCTTGCACCTTTTTAATGAGGCTGGATACAAAGTCTCAAGAGCCAAGGCGCAATTATGTCAAACAAGTTAAATACCTAGGATTCCAGTTGTCCAGCAGAATTAGACGCCTGGGACCAGAACGCAAAAAAGCTGTATGCAGTATCCCTACTCCAACCACCAGGAGGCAAGTGAGAGCCTTCTTGGGTGCCGCAGAGTACTGTCGTATATGGATCCCCAATTTTGCGCTGCTAGCAAAACCACTGTATCAAGCTACAAAAGGAATAGAAAAGTCTCCATTGGAATAGGGACTTGAACAGGATGCAGCCTTTTGATCTTTGAAAACCGCTCTGATGTTATCACCAGCTCTGGGTCTACCAGATGTCCAGAAAACCTTTCAATCTCTATGTTCATGAGTCACAAGGAAATGTTCTAGGAGTGTTGACTCAATCTCATTGGATCTTGGCAACGACCAGTAGCCTATTTGTCAAAACAAGTGGATGTAATTGCAAAAGACTGGCCCCTTGTTTGAGAACTGTTGCAGCTACAGCCCTCCTAGTGAGCAATCTTCAAGTTACTGTACCACACTCTGTTCTAACCATTATGAAACACAAAGGAAACTTCTAGCTAATTCACGAATGTTGAGGTATCAGAGTATGCTGTGTGAAAACCCCCAGATACAATTGAAGGTCAGTCAAGCTCTGAATCCTGCTACGTTGTTACCAGTTGGTCTTGACCCCCCTGATCATGACTGTTTAGAAACTATGAGAAAACAAGGGGGAGCAGCTGCTCTTGCAGGAACACAGGAAGGCAACAAAGGGCAAGAGTCGTAGGTGGGTGTAAACAAATTTATTAACCCCTACGCGTTTCGGCCGTAGCCTTCTTCAGGGGGCACACAGATGTGTATGATCGACGAAATCTGCAAATCGTAAAATGTATTCACCGAAGCAAATATAAACCTTCTAATGTATGTTTATATCATCTGCAAAAACGCTGTTCGAATTTTGAAAAAACTCGTTCCTGGAACAGCCAGGAACGAGTTTTTTCAAAATTCGAACAGTGTTTTTGCAGATGATATAAACATACATTAGAAGGTTTATATTTGCTTCGGTGAATACATTTTACGATTTGCAGATTTCGATCATACACATCTGTGTGCCCCCTGAAGAAGGCTACGGCCGAAACGCGTAGGGGTTAATAAATTTGTTTACACCCACCTACGACTCTTGTTTAGAAACTATGGACACTATATTCTCAAGTCACCCTGATTTGACTGATGTTCCTTTGGAGAACCCTGGACGGACTTTCTTTGTAGATGGAAGCAGTCTTGTCATCATTAATGGACATTGTTGTGCCAGATATGCAGTAGTGACCCTTGATCTGGTAGTTGAGTCCTCAGCCCTGGCCCCAGGAACTTCAGCACAGAAAGCTGAACTGATAGCTCTTACTAGAGCACTGACAATAGGAAAAGGGGCTCTGTCTAAATGTGTACCCAGATTCCAAGTATACCCTTACAACCTTGCATGCACATGGGGCCCTGTACAAAGAATGAGGGAGGATAACCTCAGGAAGCAAGTCCATTAAGTATGGCCCCGAGATATTGATATTATCAGATGCATACTGCCTACATATTTCAGAATTTAGGAAAAGTAGAATGTATGAATAGAACCCTGAAATTTCAGTTGTCCAAACTTTGCCAAGAAGTTCACCTGAAGTGGCCCCAGGTTCTTCCTATAGCCCTTCTTAGCTCCTTGCCTTTCCCCTCTCCTGGCCTTCCCTAATACAAGAACGCGCCGCTCCTCCACCAAAAACCTTCTATCCATTCCTACATCCAAGATACACTTTAAACAATCTACTAGCAACAGGGCCTTCTCTCTCTACGCCCCCTCCCTATGGAATACTCTTCCCCAGGACCTACGTAACTGTGTGAGCCACGCAGAATTTCGAAAAAGATTAAAAACTTACCTCTTCCTCGAACACTTTTCCCTACCACCCTAGTTCCTCCCCCCTAATCCTACTCCACTACTCCTACCCTCCTACTAGTCCCTCTAATTGAGATCCCAGTGACCCTTGCTATTTCTTAGGTAAACAAACGATTCATATTATTGTAAATAATATTTTGTACATAGTTGTTTATTAGTTCCCTAGTTCTTATGTTACTTATATAGCCACTTATTCTCGTTCTATGTAACCTGTTACCTTGTTCTATGTAAACAGTTGTATAATACTGTCAGTTATGTTACATGTAAACTGTCTTGAATTGTAGAAAGATGGTATATAAAAACTGTTAAATAAATAAATAAATATACTTAGCCCCTGCTAAGTCTTTAGGAGTTTTCCCTTTTTAGATTCTGTATGGGCGACCCCCGCCTATTGTATAGGAAATAAAGGGAGATATGGAACAGATTAGATCTGAAATTACTAGACAAAAACTATTGGTTTTAAGTTCTGTTTTGCAGAGTCTTCATACGTGGGTACAAGATCAGCTGCTCATCCATCTAACAGAACCCCTGCATCCTCTTGAGCCTGGAGTCTCGGTGTGGATCAAAGAGTGGAGAAAGACACCGTTGACACCGCATTGGAAGGGACCTTATGTTGTCATCTTGTTAACCCCAACAGCAGTTAAAGTTGCAAAACTCGAACCCTGGATTCATCACAGTTTAATAAAGTCAGCAGCCATTGATAGCAATGTAGAAAGGAAGGCAGCTACAAAGATATTAGCTATGTGGCAATATTACCCTATACCACACGATGATGCTATTACACCTGTATAATGTGTTAATTGACTAATGAGTGATTTAATTCTCACCCTTTCTCACTTGCGGGTGAGAATAATCAAAGGGGGGAATGTGGTAGGCTATGGCCTGCTATTATGAAAGGCCTGTAAGTTAGGCCTGGATCCCAACCTCCATTATAGCTAGAAAAGAACCAAAAATCTGTGGAAAATAAGAAAGCTGTTTTAAAATGCTTAATAAGACGTTTTTATAAATTCATAAGTCTTCTATTATTCTCTTGTGTGTGAAAGAACAGAAATGTTTCAGAATATGCATTCCTGAAGCCAAGGTTAGCCTTGGAGTAGAATTAAGAACTGTACCATTGTTCAAGCAATCCTAAAGGAGGGGGCCGGTTGCTAGGCTCCGGAGGGATTTCTAATTGGACAAATGAAGGGAATGTATAACCAATAAGAAGTTCGCATGTATCAAGTTAGAACCAATAGAAAATGCTCATGTATCAAACTGAAAAAGAGGTATAAAAAGTTATGTCTCTGTATAAATTTTTGCTCAGTTACTTTGAAGCTTTGACTGACTGGGCCTGTGCACATTAAACTGGCTTGGACCCTGTCAATTGACTCCTGCATTTATTCATTGACTGCACTTTGCTACAACATCTTGGCCCGAGTGGTGTCTAGCTAGACTTTTGAATGCCATTCTAGGTGATGGACTCAAATGAGGTTGGGGAGGTTATAAATCAACTCTCATGACTACAACACACAGAGGGTAGTCTAAAGATTTTCTGTTTCCACTAGAAAAGCTCCCTTATCAATCAGTTATACTGGTAAGGAAATGCAAGCACTCCCTATATGCAGACTACAAGGACTTAAAGACAACTGGTGCAGTGCAGAGGCAGAGCCAATAAAAAGACTAGCACTGAAGCGCTCTGCCTTTACTACACATCTGAGACAGCAAAGAAGCTTAAAAAAAACATAAAACAAAACAATAAACAAACTGTTTATATGGAAAAGTGTTTTTGGTACACATAATTAAGGATGAAATTAAAAAAAAAAGATCATATAAATATTTCCAGAATGTCCTGCTAGACCAGTCCAGACAAGTGTGTTATGTCCCCCTGCCAGTAGACGGAGACAGAGAAACACCTAGAAGCTTCCAGTGAAATCACCACTTGGTATTAAAGCTGGTGCAGCTAGGGGGCACCGTCCAGTATTTCTCCAGATGGTGGATGCTGGACAGGTGCAGCTTGTCTGCTAACTTTAAAGTCAAGATTCTTCTGGGCAGCCATCTGGAGAGGTGCCTCCCTATTTGAGCTTGGAGAGTGGATGTCTCCAAGTGGCATAAGAGTGGATACCCCGCTGGAGTTTCCTGCCAGAGGTGGTTGTGCTCCCCGTCATTCCTAAATGGCCAGTTGAGTTCTATGGCCTTAGACTGGTAGCTGGTCTTAGGCTTAATCTCACAGCCCGTTCCCTTCTTAACTTTCTTTAAATATATTTATTTTATTTTCTCTCAGGACTCACTTACCCTCTTCTTCTACTGCAATGCACAGTCTGCTCTGGAGCAGTATGCTCAGTTGGCCTTTTTCATCCAGTGTGGCAAGTATATGCTCCTTGTGAAAACCTCCAGGAACAGCGTATTCAGTCAGCCCTACTCACTACCTGGTATGGTCAAGCACAGGAGCAAGGTGTCCAAGGCCAGTCAGTCAATGGCAAACGCGCTCTTTGCTTAAGTCCTCCAACATGGTCACTACCTAGTCCAGACAAATGGGTCTTTTCTAGTGGTGATGTGAGCTGCCAGGAAAAGATCAAGAGTCAGTTCTCAAAAGGATCCTCTTGTTTCCATAGGCAGGGAGCTGTCCCCTAGCACTTTCAGTTCTTTAGTCCGTCGAGTTCAGACATAGCGCTTGAGATGAATCTCTGGCTTTATTGGTCACAGTGCCACCTGATAGTCCTCTCACAGTGGGTGTCATCATGGGGGAAACAGATTCTATTAGCCGATGTGCTTACTTGTGCCATTAGTGATCCAGCAGCTTCTGTACGGCTGGGGGCCTTTCCAGATGAGCCCGACGGCATCCTAGTCCAATATCAAAGTGGGAAGGCTTTCCATTTGTCAGGAGGGGATAAGCTCTCTGGGCATTGTCACTCTAGTACCGTCTTGATCTCCATCGCCACCCTGGTACATGTTCCTCCATGATACGGTCTTGGTGGATAGAGGTCCTTCTGGGCCCTAGTTTGCCAGTATTCCCCTACTTCCCTGGCAAGAGAGGGGGCCTGGAGTGTCAGGGGACCATTCTGGAGGTCGACTCCATTCCCTTCTCGTTTAAAACGTTTCCCTTGAGGTGGAGTGTTTAGAGCGGCTGCGGTTCTCTTAGGCTGGGATCTGGATCTCTGGGGTCTGTTTTGGCCTTGCTATCGCCCACACACCTTGGGGAGAGCAGTTCCCCTCCTTGCCAGTTCCTTAGGAATACATGTTGCAACCTCTGTGGTCTCTGTGGCCGCTGCCCTGTAGACTCTCACCCTTGCATATCATGCTTCTTTCAGGCCGTTCAAGGTTACGTCTCTGTCTTCGGACATTGAGGTATCTTTCCTTCCACCTGTGGAAGTGACCTACACTGGCTGTGACTGTTTGCTCAGGACGCTGCATCGCTTGGTTGTCTTTTCTATTACTTTGCCTTGCCTGTTTCAGTGGAAGAGGTCTCACTTTACCTGGTGCCCTCCATTGCTCAAGAGAGTCAACAGTGGTCCCTTTAATGGTTCAGCGGTAGAATACTCTTAACTGTCACAAAGTTTTGTTCCTGTCCTTTCTGCAGAATTGTGCTGCAGTGAAGTGAAGGGAGTTGTGTCCACCATGTACTTTTTCACTGCAGGGAAGTTTCTGTCCCTCTCAATGAGGCGGACAGGTTCTTCAGACTGTTGACTTGGCTACGTATGAAACAAGTGGTCTTAGAATTAATAGGGCAGAACTGTGCTGCGGCTTTAGGGTTGGTGTTGTGCCCTGGCAAAGGTAATAGTGGTTCGGTCTACTGTTTGGTTGCAAATGGTAATTTAACTACATACTTACAGAGAAATAATGAACAAACAAACCTCTTCCAAAGACGGGGAAGCTGTAAAACTAGAGGGCATAACAGGAAGCTGCAAGGTGGTAAATTGAAAGGCAATGTCAGGAAATACTTTTTCACAGAAAGGGTGGTGGATGCTTGGAATGCCCTCCCGATGGAAGTGGTGGAGGCAAACACGGTGACGGAATTCAAAATGGCATGGGACAGACACAGTGAATCCCTTTACAGCAACAGGATAAAATCAAAATAAACTGAACCATCTAATTTCTCAACAAATAGGGGTGTCCTGCATGGAGTGGTGGGTTCACCCCTAAACAGGGATGTGGGGAGGGGTGGCCTGCACGTAGCGGCAGGTGCACCTACTCTTGCCATCGTGTTGGGCAGACTAGATGGACCATGCTAGTCTTTATCTGCCGTCATTTACTATGTTACTATATATCAGATCAGTGCCGGTGGGTAGGACATCTCACTCCACCTGGCCCTGTCCTCTTCCTGGGCCAATTTGAGATGTATCGCTCACATGGGTTTTGGTGAAGCAGTGAAGTGACTTTCCTCTCTGCATTTTTCATGCATGTCTGTCTAGAGATTCTTGGGACAGCTGTTCTTCCTGCCCAGTGGAGTTGTTGCTTTGGAACTTCCCACTTGTCTGGACTGGTCTAGTATAGCAGGACAATCTGGAAGGTGAAATTTCCTTACCTGATAATTTTCTTTCCTAGAGTACTGCTGGACTAGGCCAGGGCCCTCCCTGAGGGAACTGTAGCAGTTTATACCACGGACATCTTCAACGACAGTCTCTGGTTTTTACAGGATTCTGGTATACCCTATGCATCCTCAAACATGTGGTTTGTTGCCTCAATCTTCATGGTGTCATCCACAGACAACGTCCTTGCAAATCTTTTTCTCTATACATGCTTGGTTACTTCAGGCATATAAGTTGCATTGATGCACAGCATTCTCATGTAAGTTTCGGATGGTATGTTTCGTAACTTCAGGTGTAGAAATTACGTTTATGCCTAGGTTAAGCTCTGATTCATAGCTTTGTATTTATAGTTCAGTTTTTAACACTCCAAATGGGACTGTCTGTGCCTGTCCAAGGATTTCTCTCTGCTTGCTGGTTTGGTACCATATGCTTTGTGAGTTAAATACTGGAGGGTGCCCTCTAGCTGTACCAGCATTAATACCAGTGGTGATGTCACTGGAAGCTTCTAGGTTTTCCTCAGTCTCCATCATCTGCTGGTAGGGAGACACAACACACTTGTTTGGACTGGTCTAGCAAGATTCAAGGAAAGGAAATTATCAGATAAATAAAATGTCACCTTATACTTTAAATTCCATAAATATTTACATAGAGAGAGGGATACACAGATATTACATTAATAAATGTGAAAGAATGTGATGATATTTTAAAAAATTTGGTATTATCGATTACACAGGTACACTAAAAAATTTTTTTTTTAAACTGCCTCTAATGTTTCGATTGATTTTTACGTTTTTTGGTGTGCTGAATCCAAATCTGGTAACCAATTTGCTCCATCACGTACAGATTTTTTGCTACATTGGGTTAGCAGTTTGAGGTGAACGTTTCAGATTGAGTGCGATCGAGATAAAGGTTTCTTGGATGAATTCTTTATACTAATTGTTTAGTAGTTATTCAAATAAGAATAAAGAAAATTGTAACAAGGCAGCACATAAGAATAGAGTAATGTCAACAAAACACACTGTGATGGTAGCAAAATTGTCTGCACTTAAAACAGCCACATACATGTGCACAAACATTGAGCATATAAGAGCGAGGTTAGACACAAAGCAAAGCAAAGAAATGTGCAAAAAATGTTGTACAGGTATGTATGTAAGAATAGAAAACGCAAACCGCACCATTGCAATACATGAAGACAAACACCCGATGGTGTGAAAATAAAATTCTAATAAATGAGATCTGACACTGTGGTAATAACTAGCAAATTTTTATTTCAAAGTTTAGTAAAAACACGATATTTGTCAACACAGTTTAGATTTTAAAGTCATTCTTGGGTCAATCAATCTCCTGGTGGGCCCGTTTCTTCTTCCCCCAAATGCTTCTCTTGGTGCGCTGCTTGGCGTATTTTTCATCTGGGGTTTCCCGCAGCAGCAACCAGCAGAAATCAGCCATCATAGTGGTGTTCCATCTTCCTTGGTACCTTCTCTCTGCGTCCTTGATGTCCTGGTGAAACCTTTCACCTTGTTCTTCACTGTACGCCCCCAAGTTTTCGGGAAAGTAGTTCACATGGGAGTGCAAGAAATGGACTTTCAGGCTCATGTTACAGCCTTGTTCTTTGAAGGCATTGAGCATCCTGGCAACAATATCCTTATAGTTCTCATCCCGCCTGTTCCCCAAGAATTTGAGAACAACATCCTTGAAGGAATCCCAGGCTTCTTTTTCCTTCTCAGACATCGTTTCAGCGAATGCTCCATCTGAAATGAGTTTCCTTATATCAGGGCCAACAAATACTCCTTCCTTTAGCTTTGCTTCAGAAAGTCGGGGGAACTTTGAGCAAAGGTACCGAAAGCACTCACCATCTTTTGGAAGGGACTTGATGAATTGCTTAATGAGACCCAACTTAATGTGGAGAGGTGGTAATAGAATTTTATCACGAGGTACCAAGCTCTCATGAAGAACATTTTTCTCACCGGGTCTCAAATACTCCCGAATTGGCCAGTCTTTTTTCCCCCAGTGTAGGTCGCGGGCCCGGCTATGCCACAAGCAAAGGAAGCAGGGATATTTGGTGAAACCGGATTGCTGCCCTAATAGCATGGATAGAATTTTAAAGTCTCCACAAATCATCCACTTATGCTCATCATAACGAATCTTCTGAAGAATCAGGGCCAAATTCTCGTATTTTTCTTGGAGAATAACAGAGTGAGCAATAGGAACTGAAGCGAATGTGTTGCCATTATGAAGAAGAACACCTTTTATGCTGTCTTTTGACGAATCAATGAACAGCCGCCATTCAGCAGGATCATACTTGAGTTTAAACTTTTCCATCACTCCGTATATATCGTTGCAAAATACCAAATCTTCCTCTTTGCTGAAATACTTCAAAAATTGTGTCTCGCGGTTGCGGTACCAATAAAAGTTGTTCCTGGTGACAATAGATTTTTCTGTTTAAGCCGAGAACCTAGCAGTTGGGCAGCATCTTTTGGGAGTCCTAAATCCCGGACTAAATCATTCAATTCAGCTTGAGAGAAAAGTTCAGGTTTCGGATCTGGTTCAGTTTCAAACTCGGAAGTACTGGACTCATCGGGAAAAGCCATCTGATGAGTCTCATCATGATCAGAACCGTCCACACAAATATGATCCAAAGATTTTGGTGGTTCAGGCACAGGTACTTCGTTGCTATGAGGCATAGGCCTAAATGCTGAGGGAAGGTTGGGGTAACTTATTACGTTCTTATTTTTTAAGTTGTATCCCTTCACAATGCAAGAGCAAAACTAGCAGTCACTGCTGTGGTCTCTTTGTTCACGCCACATCATAGGTATTCCGAAACGAAATGCTTGTTTTTTACCTTTCATCCATAAGCGTAGATCTTCCTCACATGTCTTGCACACTTTGTGAGGAGCCCACGGTTTGTCTTGATCGCCTAACTTCAAACCGAAATAGGCGAAATATACTTTAATAAATGCAGAAATGTTCCTCTGCCGCTTTTTCACGGTATATTCCCCACAAATAAAACAAAAACTGTCCGGAGAGTTGACGCAACCTCTGGCTCTGTGAGCCATCACAAATACACAGCACTGCAAACTACAACTGTAGTGAACCACTTCGGAATAAAGCTGGATTACGACTGAGCAAACAAAAGGTAATAATGAACTTGCAAGAAACTGAAATTTGACAGGAACGTTCATGTCGCAACCACCGTGTTTGAGCGAGCGAACGAGGCGAGGCGAACAGGAAAGAACATGCGCCAGCGCGAGTACTGGATTTAGCCCCCCGCCTCCCAATTGTCCTGTTAATGTATAAAATGAATACAAAACACTAAAATATCATGAGGGAGTGTTTCTAGTTAGTTAACCATTACAACCTCTATTTTGGGCCAAGAAAATAAACTGCAGTCGGCTAAAAAGAAATTATGTGAACATTCCTTATATGGGTAAGAAATCTAATTTTGCAAGAAAACGTGACGTGATGGAACATTTTGGCTATTTTTCCTGGATTCAGCACCCCAAAATCTATAGGAATCAGTTGCAAAACTGGAGGCAGTTTTTTGGTAGTGTACCTGTGTTATAAATGTAGGCATAAACACCATAATTCATTTATATCATCTGATCAAGACATGTGATGAGAAACAAAGCTTTTGATTTCTGAAGATTTTTTTTTTTTTTTTTTTTTTACCATAAATCTACACGGCTGTAGGACTTCCTGTGCTGATATCGTTATGGGGATCACCTCAGTTCCATATCAAACTTTGATTATGTAAAATAAAAGAGAAGCTAATTCCTAGGGAAAATAGGCAGCTATTATGAACTCTATTCTGTTGTCCTCAAAAACACCCATTACAGGTAAGCAAGTTTGCTTTCATCAAGGAAAAGAAAGATATGAAGCCCTCCCTGATAGGAATCCCTAGCTACCAGGTTGCTTTTAACAAAAAATTGAGAATTGAAAAAACAGACAGCCAATGGACAACTATTTGTTTCTGTTGCAATAGACCATTTGGGAGTGGAGTAGCCGCCTAGTGGTTAGAGCAACTGCCTCGTACCCAGAAGATCAAGGGTTCTAGTCCCACTGGCACTCCTTGTGACCTTGGGCAAGTCACTTTATCCTTGGAAGAAAAGGCTGGCAATCAACTTCCGGTGCCAAGAAAACCCAGAGGTAGCTGGGTCAACACTGACTTGAAGGCACTAAAAAAACAAACAAACCACCATTTGGATGTTTTAAAATGAAGGCAAACTGGAAATAGAGAATGGATTCTAGGAAGATATGTCTATGTTAATTTAGCATAATTACTCACCTGTAACAGGAATTAGTCCTCACATATGGGTGCGTCAGGACCGACTGAGCCCATGCGGAGCAAATCCCCAGCTTTCAAAGAAAGCCTTTGGAATTGCTACCACGCATGTGCGGTCCCCTTCCTGCCCAAGGGTGCCACCTTGCTCAGTCAAATGACATAGCTAAAAGACAGCAAAAACAAAATAAAAATGGTATAGCTGCAACTCCAAGGGGAGGAGGGAAGGTTGTGAGAACTGATTTTTGCTGTCCCCGGAGAACACCTGTTACAGGTGAGTAACTACACTTTCTCCGGAAACAAGCAGGAAGTCAGTCCTCACATATTGGACTCACCAGCTACAGGCTACCAAAAACCCATAGCAAAATTATAGCTCCCTCAGGAAGAGGCACAAGCAGCAGCAATTGCATCTGTATAGATAGGCCAACGGGACCCCTAAGTCTGATGAAACCAGCACTCCGGTAGCCTGAACATGGAGGGTAGGAGTTGCCTAGACCCCGAAAAGGTTACGGAGCAGAGCTTGGCCGAAAGCAGTGTCAGGACTCTCTGTCCAGACAGTAGTGAGCTGCGAAAGTATGGACTGAAGACCAGGTGGCGGCCTGGCAGATATCTGCCAGCAGGACCGCGTGCAGGTTAGCTACTGAGGTCGCCATAGCCCTGACCTGATGCGCCGTGACCTGGCCTTCCAGTGGAAGCCTCACCTCCTCCTAGGCAAGGGCAATACAGTCTGCTACCCATATGGACAGCATACGCTTGGTTACCGCCTCCCCCAGCTTACTGGGGTCGTAGGAAACGAAAAGCTGAGACACTTTTCGGTGGTCCTGAGTGCATTGTAGATAGAAGGACAAGGCCCTCTTACAGTCCAAAGTATGGAGGATCGTCTGCCCTACTGGCGTGCAATCTGGGAAAGAAGGTAGGAGGGAGGACCACATTCTGGTTGAAGTGGAAGGGGGACACCACCTTCAGAAGGAATTTAGGGTGCGTGCGAAGCAGCACCCTATTCTTGTAAAACCTGGTGTAGGGCGTTTCTGCCACCAGGGCCTGGAGCTCGCTTACCTTTCGTGCAGAAGTGAGCGCGACCAGGAAAACCACCTTCTAGGAGAGGTAGTGAAGGTGGCAAGTAGCCAATGGCTCGAATGGTGGGCAAGTGAGCTGCCCCAACAGCACACTGAGATCCCATTTGGTCGCCGGAGGGCGAACCGGGGGCGTAGATAGGAGCAGGCCCCGCAAGAAGCGGGACACCACCGGATGGGCTTCCCGTCTACCTGGTAGTGGTTCGCTGCTAGGGCACTAAGTGTACCCTAACCGAATTAGACTTGAGCCCTGAATGAGAGAGGTGGAGCAGGTACTGCAGTACCGTGACCACCGGGGCAAGAGAAAGGGTCAGCCCCCTGCTTAGTGCACCAGAGTGAGAATCTGCGCCACTTAAAGGCTTAGGCCCGTCTGGTAAACGCCTTGTACGAGGACAGCAAAACATCCTCCACCTCTCTGGGTAGGTGGAGTGGGGCTAGAGTCACCCTCTCAGTAGCCAAGCTAACAGCGAAAGAGATCCCAGGTTGGGAAGCAGGAGCCCCCCTCATGAGAAAGGCGTCAGGGAGCATACCCCCAGGGGTATGGGATCCGCCACCGCCAACTTCAGAAGTAGCGGAAACCACAGCTGCCTGGGCCACCATGGAGCTACCAATATGACTGAGGCCCTGTAGCAGAGGGTCTTGAACAGAATCTTGGCAATCAGCGGCGTCGGAGGGAAGGCGTTCAGCAGTCCCTCTGACCATGAGACCAGGAAGGCATCGGCGGCCACCATGGCGGGGTGAGACGGTTGGGAACAGAAGCGGGGCAACTGGTGATTCTCTGGGCTTGCAAACAGGTCCATCACTGGTTCCCCCCAGGTTTGGAAAAGCCTGCTGGCCACTCTGGGGTCCAGCTGCCACTTGTGAGGCTGGAGGATCCTGCTGAGTCTATCGGCCAGCACGTTGTCTTGGCCCGGCAGGTACACTGCCCTGAGGAGGATGCCCTGCTGGATCGCAAAAGAGCACAGGTCTAGCGCCTCTTGACAGAGGGCATGGGATCCCGTGCCTCCCTGCTTATTCACATAGAACATAGCCACCTGGTCATCCGTCTGGACCAGGACTGACCGGTGGCCTAGGTGATGGAGAAAGGCCCTCAAGGCGAGGTGAATGGCTCACAGTTCCAGAAGGTTGATCTGCTGAGCACTCTTGGCCAGGGACCAAGTGCCCTGGGTGCGGAAGCCTTCGCAATGTGCTCCCCAGCCCAGCAGGGGGGCGTCCATGGTGGGGACCCTCGAGGGGTCGGGGGTCTGGAAGGGCATGCCCACCTCCAGGCATCGGGGTGACTGCCACCAGACCAGAGACTTTGCCAGCTGGCGGCTCAGCCGGATTCTGTCCTGGAGATGCCCCGTGACCTGGGACCATTGGTCGCGGAGGCACCACTGTACTGTCAGCATGTGGAGACTCAAACAAGAACACAGGCTCCTTCCTCAAATGATCAAACAAATCCCCAAAGCATTAGAAAATGTTTTTGTCAGACAAGGAACCCCAGGCAAGAACTTCTTAACTGAAGGTTCACATCCTTTTATTCAAATGCACTAAAGCCTTTAAACTACCAAAAAATCTTTTTCATGAAGAAAGTACTTAACTGACACCACAGCGCAAAGGTTTTACTGCATTTGAATAAAAGGACGTGAACCTTCAGTTAAGAAGTTCTTGCCTGGGGTTCCTTTCTGACAAAAACATTTTCTAATGCTGTCGGGGATTTGTTTGATCATTTGAGGAAGGAGCCTGTGTTCTTCTTTGATTCTATGTATTGGGGCGGCAGTGTTTCCTTTGCCCTGGGGTTTTGATTTGTTGGATTAGCATGTGGAGACTGGCATCTGGAGTGACGTGGACCGTGGATGCCATGTGCCCGTGAAGGCACAGCAGATGCCTCGCAGACACCAAAGTAAGGTGCTGAATGTCCTGGGCCAGAGACATGAGCCAGGCTGCCTGGTCTGCGGGTAAGAAGACTTTCAACAGAAGGGTGTCGAGCCTTGCCCCGATGAATTCCAGCCCCTGTGTCGGACGAAGGTTCGACTTGGGGTAGTTTATAATGAACCCCAACTGTTGCAGAATTTGGGTGGTGCGTGCTATTGCCTGCTGCACCTCTGAGGCCGTGTAGCCCCTGATGAACCAGTCGTCGAGGTAGGGGAAGACAAAGACCCCCTGAAGCCTGAGAAAGGTGGCGACAACTGCCAGACACTTTATGAAGACCCTGGGGGGCAAGGCTAGGCCGAAGGATAGCACCCTGTATTGGAAATGATTGCCCCCTATCACAAAGCGTAGGTATTGCCTGTGGTTTGGGTGGATTAGGATGTGTGTCTAGGCACCCTTTAGGTCTAAGGAGCATAGCCAGTCTCCCTGCCAGAGGTAGGGCAGCAATGTTCCAAGGGAGAGCATCTTGAACTTCTCCCGCACCAGGAATTTGTCGAGGTTGCGCAGGTCAAGGATGGACCTTAGGCCCCTTGTCCTCTTTGGCACGAGAAGTACCTGGAGTAGAACCCCTTGTCCTTGAGGTGGTGGGGAGCTGGTTCCACCGCTCTGTCCTCGAGAAGCCCTGCCAACTCCTTCAGAAGGTGGTCCCGGTGGAGGGGAGTCATGAGGGGCTCTCCCGGGAAGAAGGGGGGAGGTGTTTGACTCAGATGGAGGAGGTAACCCCTCCCTGACCACCCTTAGTGCCCACCTGTGGGCATAAAGAGTGAGGCAACCCCCTATAGGTTGCTGATCCCCGAGAGGGGGAGGGGCTATGCTGTAGGAGTCAAAAGTGCCCTCCTGGCCGGGCTGGAGCCTCGGGCTTGGGAGCCTTCTGCTTACGCGGATCATGCCCTTGTCCCTTGACCTGCTGTCCTTGCTGGGGAGCCGGGGAGGTCTGGAAAGGTGGGTAGTTTCGGTAAGCAGTAGATTTCCTCAGGTAAAAGGGCTTTTTACCCAAACCCTTCTGTTGGGGAGGGGCAGTGGTCTTCTTGGAGAGCCTAGTCATTTACTTGGTCTCCAGCTCTGGTCAGTCATGGGTTTGCAGAAGAGGTTTTCCCCCAGGCAAGAGACATCGACCAATTTGTCCTGTACCCAGTACTCGAGGTCAGACGACTGGAGCCAAGCCTGGCGGCGTGCAATGATGCCTGCCACGGCTACCTGGGCAGCAGGCTCAAAACCATCATAGGCCGCCCGAGATATAAATTTGGAGCACTCATGGACGGCTTTGGACAGGTTCTTGAAGCGCTGCAAAGGCTCCTCGGAGAAGCCAGCTGAGTACCCGGCGAGTTCCTTTGCCAGGTCCCTCAGGTACATGCCCAGGTCCAGCTGGTAGACCTGGATCCGGCAATTCAGCATCGAGCCCTGGTAGCACTTTCTGCTGAGGGCACCGAGGAGTGCGTCTTCTGGCTCTTCAGCCGACGCTTGGCCGACCATGGAGTTGTGTGGCAGCTGTGACTTCTGAAAGCCAGGGCTCTGGTGGAGTTGGTACATCGCATCGAGCTGTTTGTTGACCACTGGCACTGATGCCAGTCTCTCCCATATGCGGAACATGAGCCGCTCCAGGATGGGAGAAATTGGCACCGTGAGCAATTCCCAAGGGGGAGCCTCGTATTGGAGAATCTTGAGCTCGTCGGCCCGAGGATCCTCGGACTCTGTGGGAAATGCCAAGGCCTTGGACATGTCCTTGACGAAGTCCAAGAAGCCCATGTACTCTGGTGGGGACCTTCTCCGAGGTTCAGAGAATGAGGAATCCAAGGGGACATTTTGGTGCCAATGGGTGTCTGGGGACTCCTCGTCCTTGGTCTCCCAGTCGGAAACACTCCGAGGAAGACTCGAGGGGGTGTTGTTCCTTGGGCCTCGAAGGGCCTGGCGCCATGTTACCCGACCCCATAGGGCTTGTTGGGGACGACCTTGGCCCCGTCAAGCAGGGGATCGAACGCGACCTCGACCGAGGATCTACTTGGTCCACATGGCCTCGAGGATCAGCTCAGCCTCTGGTTGGGGCGGAGTAATCGGACTTGGCAGACATCAGCGCCCGCTGCTGGTCCAAGAAGGCAGTTACACTGTGCTCCAAGGCTGCCATCCTGGACTCAAGCCCAGATGGCTCCAGACTCTGGCCCGACACCAGCTCCTCTGGAGGGGAATCCTCAACGAGGACTGCGTCTAACTGGTGGGACCAGTCCACAGCTGGATCCTTCCAGGGGACTTTGGCCAGCCGCTCCCTCTCCGACGGCTCAAGCAGGTGCCCGGGGCTCTGTAACCGGATTCAGGAGGACCCCAGTCAGCCACAGCCATCCAAGGATGCCATCTTCAAGGACTACTTCTTCCTCTTCAGTTCCCTCGAGGGAAACTCCCACTCCGAGGACCCACGACAACGCTTGGGCTCGGAGTGTTCCTCCCAAGGTGTCGAGGTTTCAGATGAGGTCCTGGCTCTCGGAGGCATCGGGGATTTGGGAAGAATTTTGTCATGCTGCTGCTGGCGGCTCCTCAAGGCCTTAGAAAACATCTTTTTGCAAAGGCCACAGACCGTCTGGTCGTGATCTGGACTGAGGCACCGGAGGCAGCAGTCATGTGTGTCGGTCAGAGACATTATCTCAGTGCACCGATCACACTTTTTAAAGCCGCTGGTTGCCATAGGGGGAAAAGGAACCCCAGCAAGGTCGAAGACCCTTCGGGCTGCCAGCGGAGAAAAGGGTGTGAAGATGCCCAGAAAATCAAAACTTAAGTAAAAAAGGAGTTGACCCCCATACCGAAGCACCGAGGTCAGTGGGCGGGAAAGATACCAGTGCAAAACCAGAGACGAGTAGGAAATTTGAGAAAAAAAAAACAACTTTTTCCGGAGGAAAACAGACGTCTGGTGGGCTCCATGGAAAAAAGGAGACTGAACAAGATGGCACCCTTGGGCAGGAAGGGGACCACGCATGCGTGGTAGCAACCAAAGGCCTTCTTTGAAAGCTGGGGATTTGCTCTGCGCGGGCCCCATCGAAAGGCAGGATAGAGGCGATATGATTGAGATGTTTAAATACCTCCGTGGCATAAATGTTCAGGGGGAGAGCCTCTTTCAATTGAAAGCAAGTTCTGCTACGAGAGGACATGGGATGAGGGTGAAGGGGGATAGATTCAGGAGTGATAAGCGGAAATATTTCTTTATGGAAAGAGTGGTGGATCCGTGGAATAGTCTCCCAGTGGAGGTGGTAGACAGTAACTTAATTCAAAAAAGCACGGAACACACACAGAGGAAAAAAGGGGACTGTTGTAGTTGTTGATATGGAAGGACAGACTAGATAGGCCATGTGGTCTTTTTCTGTCATCATATTTCTATGTTTCTATGTTACCCATATGTGAGGGCTGACTTCCTGCTTGTTACCGGAGAAAAACATTATATACTGCTTTTCTGTATAAAGGCAAAGTGGTTTACAAAACTAAAAACAAAAGAAAAGAAGAAAGGAATGCCATAAAATATCAGGAAAAAGGAATGTCCACCAGAACAACAACAGAAAAGGGTATAGGTTTGGGTTCTGGACGACTTAGGCTCCAAAGCCTGAGAAAAAAAAAAAGATATGTTTTGTGTTGAGATTTGAAAGAATAAGAAAATTCAAGACAAAGAGGTTGAGGTAGGGAGCTCCAAAGAGTGGGGGATACAGAAGAAAAATGCAGATCGACATGTTGGTTCTAGTCCGAATTTGGAGGGGAGGGGAAATGTGGAGTCTGTTATCATGAAGAGAATGAAAAGCTCAAGATAAGGTATAAAATGTGAGAAAAGAAAGCAGATAAGCAGGAGAACCAGTTGAAAGAATTTTGTGTGCAAATGTCAATAGCTTAAATGGAACCCGAAAAGAGACTGGCAACCAGTGACAGAGCTTCAAAAGTGGAGTGACATGATTGAACTTTCCTGCAGAGAATAGAATGTGAACTGCTGTGTTCTGGAATGCTTGAATACACTTCAAGGAGGAGAGAGACAGACTGGCATAAATGGAGTGACAATAATCCAATCAAGTGATAACACAGCTGTGCAACAGAGAAGTCATGGCAGAAAGATCAAGAAACAGTACGACACTGACGAAGAGCGAAAAAAAGACCAAGACACTGACCAATTGTCATATGAGGAATCCTTCTCCAGGCAGTCATGTGACATGAATGTGTGTCCAGAAGTCCACATCATTGCTTTTCAGATCTCCATGCAGACCAACCTTAAGTGAGCCAACACTGTCGTGACTGACATTATAAGTTTTGACAAGGTCAGGTCTGCCCAGGCATATCCACTTGCAATACAGCCTCTCATTTGATGCTGTAAAACAGTTTACAATCAAATAAAAACAAGCATCGATTTAAATCAAATAATAAAGCAAAGTAGCTGAGATGCAAAAGATTAAAACGGATGCAATCCACTAGCTAATTTAAAAGTGTGCATTTGACGAATCCCAGGTTAATTGAAGGTCAAACCTGTCCCTTCCCCTCCTCCGAAAAAAAACCCTTTAGGTGGACTTGTGTTTTAATCACCTTGATGCAGATTAAGGCTCCTTTGTTATCAAAAGTATACAAAACACATTCATCATCATAGGCATTTGGCATGGGAAAAAAATATTGGAAGGACAAATGACTGTTTAAGGTGTAAATCTGACAGCACCTCAGAGAGGAGCTTAGGATGTGTACACAGAATCACCCTATTGTATAGGGTCAGGGTTAAACATGCAGGGCCCTTGGGCAGAAACCAGTGAGAGGCCCCAAAGCCCACTCGCAGACGATGCCTTCTTCAGCTTGCGGCAGACTTGGGGCCCCCACTGTGGCATCAGGGTCCAGTGTAACTGCCCTGTTTTCCACCCCATAATGCCAACCCTGTGTAGAGTGAATCAATCACTGATGCCTGCAGCTTGCTGTGTTCCTCAGTGATAGTCACCAAAAACAAGACTTTCCAGGTCAGGTACTTCTACCTGAATGAGTTTAATGGTTCAAAGAGCTTTAATCAGATGGGTCAGTAACCCCACCGAGGCCCTAAGACACAGTAGAAAGCTTACTGGGACGTTTCAACAGAAGCAAATCCTGTATGAATCAAAACACAAAAGGCTGTAGAAAACCGCTTATCTTCTGCATGGTAGTAGTGTCAATTATACTCGGGGCTAAAATCAAATTATGCTGGGGTTCACTTAACTGATGGAGTTCTCTTCTAGAAGTCAGAATTTCAGAGACTTTTTCAGACAGATTCAGAACTCAATTTTACTCTCTCAACATCCAAACTGTGAAGACCCAATACTGGGATGGAAAAATATTCACTGATTCTGCGCCATTAGGGCTGGAGGAGCACCCAACCTAACTGGTTTCCTGAATTAGGAATCTGATTTGTCTGGGCCATTATGGAGATATAGGTACTCTAGTTCCCTGGTCTCTAGTGCTAGAGTCCTTACCATTAGACATATCCAAGGATATGCCTTTCCTCTTCAATCTAGATATAGGAGATATAAGACTAGTTTATCATGTGTTCCTGTTTAGAAACCGAGAAACTGTCCTCTTTAAAGGAGATGCAAAAACAAATTTGCTGTGGGCAATTCCTACAAGTGGAATATCCTGTTTGCTATTTTGCTGTTCGGAAACGACTCTGATATATTCCACACTTTAAGAAAGGTGAAAGGAAGGTCAAACAACTGCCAGCATGATTTAAAGATGTCAGAGATTCTGTTGTAGCAAAAAAAAATATCTTTCAGGAAATGGAAAAAAGGAGCCAAATAACAAATATGGGAAACAACATAAGCACTGGCAAGTTAGAGGAAAGGCACTGATAAAGAAGGCAAAAAGAGAATTTGAAAATAAGTTTGCTGTAGAAGCAAAAATGCGCAATGAAAAAATGTTTTCAAGTACATTTGTAGCAAAACATCTGTGATAGAGGGGTACAAAAGAGGTGCTGAGGGAGGATAGGGTCATAGCTGAGAGGCTGAATGAACTCTGCCTTGTTCTTTATTGAAGATAAGGTAGGAAAGTTACCCATGCCAGACATGATATTTAAAGGTGAAGTATCAGAAGAATTAAAACAAATCTCGATAAACCGGGTAGATGTATTACAACTATTTGATAAACTAAAAGGTAGCAAATCACCTGGACTGGATGGTATACATCCGAGGGTGCTGAAAGAACTGAAATATGAGACTGCAGATATACTATTGGTAATCTATGAACTATCATTAAAATCATTTGTAATATTTGAAGACTGGAGAATGGCCAATGCAATGCCAACTTTTAAAAAGGATACCAGAAGTGATCCTGGAAACCTACAGATCAGTAAGTCCGACATCAGTACCAGGCAAAATGGTAGAAAACATAAAAACTAAAATTACTGAACATGTAGATAGTCATGGTTTAATGGGAAAAAGCAGACATAGATTTAGCCAAGGATAGTCTTTTCTTATTAATCAGTTATATTTTTTGAATATGTGAATAAACAGGTAGATAAAGGCGAGTCGGTTGATATAGTATCTCAGTTTTCAGAAAGCCTTTGACAAGGTCCCTCAGAGACTCTTGGCAAAATTTAAAAGTCATGGGATAGGAGGCAGTGGATAAGCAGCTGATTAAAAGATAGAAAAACAGTAGGGCTAAATGGCCAATTTTCTCCATGGAGAAAGGTGAATAGTGGAGTACCCCAGGGATCTGTACTGGGCCCACTGCTTTTTAACATGTTCAGTAATGACCTGGAAATGGGAATAGAAAGTAAGGATGACACAAAATCATTTAAAGTTGTTAAAACATAAGAGGATTGTGAAAAATTGCAAAAGGACCTTGATAAGTTGGGAGACTGGGCATCCAAATGGCAAATGAAATTTAATATGGACAACTGCAAAGTTATGCACCTAGGGAAGAACCACCCAAACTAGCTATATGATGCAAGGTTCTACATTAGGAACCTCCACCCAGGAAAAGGGTTTAGGCATCATCGTGGATGATTCATTGAAACCTTCTACCCACTGTGCAGCATCAGCCAAGAAAACAAATAGAATGTTAGCAATCATAAGAAAAGGAATGGAAAATTAAACAAGGATATTATAATGCCTCTCTATTGTTCCATGGTGCGACTGCACCTTGAATACTGTGTGCAATTCTGGCTGCCTTATCTTAAAAAGGATGCGGAAGATCTAGAAAAGGTACAGAGAAGAGCTACCAAAATGGTAAAGGGGATGAAAGAATAATCCGATGAGAAAGTCTAAAAGGTTAGGGTTCTTCAACTTGGAAAAAAGACAGCTGTGGGGAGATATGGCAGAGGTCTGTAAAATAACGAATGGAGTGGAATGGGTAAACATAGATCGGTTGTTTACTTCTTCAAAAAGTAGAAAGACTAGGAGACATGCAATGAAGTTACAATGTAGCCCCATGTAAGTCTAATAGGAGAAAAAGCATAGTCAGGAGATCTAATCAAGCAAACACTCTAGAGATCCCCAACATTCTAACTAAGTGCAAAAAGGCTACTGCCAATAGAGCCTTCTCCCTATTTGCACCCATGACCTGGAATGCCCTCCCCACTGAGCTCCGTTCCACCCCAGACCTATTGTCATTTAGAAAAGCCCTCAAACACCACCTTTTCCTCATCCATTACCCAGAATCCAATCCCAGCAACAACCACCCATCCTCACATCCTACACCCTACTCCACCCCACCCAAAATCCAACACCATAAAGAAAATGACTAGCTCTACCACCATATCCCCTCTCTTATTTATTATTGGTACTGATCACACATCTTATTGATTAAACCTCTTATAAATATGTTGAAACCAAGCTATACTATATGTATAATTTCTCACCATACTATATGTATAATTTCTCACCATACTATATGTATAATTACTCTGTAATTAGTTACCCCTGTTACCTCCAGGTTCTCGTCCATGTTCAATGTAAAAACTTAATTGTCTTGTGACATTGCAGTATGTTTTTGTTCAATTGTAAACCGCACTGATTTTAATAGCGCGGTATATAAGGGAAGTAAATAAATAAATAAATAAATAAAATAGTTACTCACCTGTAACAGATGATCTCCGGGAACATCAGGAATTTAGTCTTCACATTTGGTATCGTCGGTACCGACGGAGCCTGCGCGGGAACGCTCCCCAGCATCCAATAGGAAAGCTTTTGGGAGCATCCCACAGCGCCTGCGTGCTGCCTTCCCGCCTTTCCCAACTGTCCCTCTCCAGCTGAGTTTAAAGCTGAGACAAAGAGAGAGGGAAAGTGAGAGAGAGAGAGAGAGAGAGAGAGAGAGAGAGAGAGATACAACTCCTAGGGGAGGTGGGTGGGTTGTGAAGACTAAATTCCTGCTGTTCCTGGAGATCACCTGTTACAGGTAAGTAACTATGCTATCTCCAGGAACAAGCAGGAATGTAGTCTTCACATATGGGGACTCCCTAGCTTCAGATGCCAGGGAGAAGGCCCCAGAAGTTGTGTGCCCCTGTGAAAGGGCTCCACTTCCCCCCATGGATCTCTGGCATCCTACCAGGGATGGTGGGTAGGAGTTGATTAAGTATGGAACAGGTGTTGTAGAACAGCCTGACCAAACAAGGCATCCCGGCAGGAGTCCTTGTCTAAGCAGTAATGGGCTGTGACGGTATGAACCGAAGCCCAAGTAGCTGCTCGACAGATGTCATCGATAGACACAGAGTGAAGATGAGCCAGAGGCTGCAATGGCTCTCACATTGTGAGCTGTGACATGGCCTTCAAGAGGAAGGTTTTTACTCTCATAGGCAAAAGATATACACTGTGCAATCCAGCTGGACAGTGTTCTTTTGGAGACTGGAAGTCCCAAATGACTAGGATCAAAAGCAACAAAGAGTTGGGAAGACTTTCTATGTTGCTGTGTCCTTTGTAAGTAAAAGGCCAAAGCCCTTTTACAGTCCAAAGTATGAAGATTCCATTCTGCATTTGAGGCGTGAGGCCTTGGAAAGAATACAGGAAGGTAAACCGCTTGGTTTAAATGAATAGCTGATACCACCTTTGGCATAAAGTGTGGATGAGTCCTAAGGACTACCTTATCATGATGGAACCTTATATAAGGAGGCTCAGCCACCAACGCTTGCAATTCACTAATGCGACATGCTGATGTGATTGCAATAAGAAAAATGACCTTCCAGGAAAGCAGTTACTTACCTGTAACAGGTGATCTCTGGGAACAGCAGGATTAAGTCTTCACATATGGGTACGTCGGTACAGACTGAGCCTGCGCGGGAACGTTCCCCAGCGTCCAGAAAGCCTTTGGGAGCATCCCACACGCATGCGTGCTGCCTTCCCGCCCATTCACTTCCCTCTCATCAGTTGTGTTTGTAGCTGAGACCGAAGGAGGGAAGTAGACAAATTAGAGAGAGAGAGAGAGAGAGAGAGGTGGGTGGGTTGTAAAGACTTATTCCTGCTGTTCCCAGAGATCACCTGTTACAGGTAAGTAACTGTGCTGTCTCCAGGAACAAGCAGGAATGAGTCTTCACATATGGGGACTCCCAAGCTAGAGATGCCTAGAGGAGGTCCCAGCATGTTGCAAATCTAATGGATGGGCCATGCTATTTCCCAGAACCTCAGGCATCCAAGGGATGGAGGGTAGGAGTTGAATTAAAAAGGATGTGCTGTGGAACAGCTTGACTAAACAAGGCATCTAGAGGGGAGTCCTTGTGTAGATCATAATTGTTAGTAAATATTGAATTCCAATTTTCTAATGTGGACCTTACTCAAAAGTATTGCGAAAGTATTTGTTGAGGCTAATCTGGGTCTGCTGCTAAGAGCCAGTACATTATTCTCAAAGAAATTACCTCACTGTGAAGTAGAGGAAAATAAATTTTGCAATACAGGCAGAGGTCAGAAGCCTTAATGGCTAGAACTAATCCCAGAAGAAAAAACTGGGGGAGTTTAATGAGGTTGGACTTTGGAGGAAAAGCTAAAGCTTCTGTAGGCCAAAGTTTAAAGTTCTTTGTCCTTGGAGCAGAATAAGGCTCTAGGAAAGAGGAGATAAATCTGACTGGTTTGGACGAAAAGGTAGAAATAGGTCTTGCAGAAAAAGGATGGGTCTTTAAGACCCCTTTATCCAAATGAAAGAAAATAACATTTGTAGTAGGCGCTGTAGCCTCCAATTTCTTGAAGATCAGTAATGTCTTCCCTAAGTGATGTCACTTAGGATAATGACTTTACATGGAGAGCTTCAGATGTAATGTAACCGGAAAGGTTACGGTAAAAGAAGGTGTTTTCTAATTACCATAGAAATTGGTTGTCCATTTAAAACCCTAAGGTATGCTGGAACAGCATTAATATGGACAGTAACAAATCTTTCAGAGTCAGATATATATATACATAGAGCGAGAGCACGAGAGATTCACTTAATAACAAGAAGGGGTAAGACCTGCTTAAGAATATGGATAGAGAATCTCTTTCTGGTTACAAGTGGAAGAACCATGGAGAATGTTTCATGGAAACCAGTGGAATGTTCTTACTTATAATGAGAGGTCTAGATTTCTTTAAAAATCCTAGCCTTTGAATAACCAGGAATGGAGACCTACATGAAGGGGTGCAGAGGAGATCCTTAGTCTTAAGACAGCAAGTCTGGATCCTTCTATAACTTCAGTGTAGTAGCTGGAGAAGACAACGCAATATAAGGGGATACCATGTTTGCCCCTTTATGAGGGATATATGGGTATCATGCGTTCTTTGTTCAGCATAAGCTTCAATGAAGTATTGGGAATTAGAAGGAAAGCACTAGACAAGGACCGACTGCAGTGAAAAGGAATGCATCCCTGTTGTAGGAGTTCCACTGGAGATGTGGAACAACCCAGGGAATTGAGCAATTCTTTATGCTTTCACGTGGTCTAAGCCCTGGTTCCTTTTCCTTAAAAGGAAATTTTAAGGAAGATGGTAAGAGCAGGAAAAAAAACAGCCATGTAGGAGCATGACTGGGCAAAGCCTTTTTAACCATCTGGAAGTTACCTACTAGGAATGGCTCTGACGCTCTCTGGCAAAGGCCCATAGTTGCAGAGCTTTTTTGTATAATTGCAGAGAGCATATTGTAGGTTGCTTAGGTGAGATCTGGCTGTTTAATTGCCAGTGTGCAACCTAATCTATTCTGTTGGAGCCAAAAAGAATTGAAGATGGCTAAGAATAGTAGACAGGCCGGTTACCTGCAATGATAAATTGTCCAAGTGGGTTGTGGAACCTCTCTTGGAATTATCTGTTATTAAGGCAGCAGAAAAAGTTAGGTCCTATAGATTGGAAAAGGACCGACAGACATAATTAGGAGTGGTAAAACTCAATTACTGTCTGATAAGCTGTCTTAAAAGAAATATTTGAGAAGATTGCAAAGGAGAAGAAAACTCTGTATGGAAACCACTTACTGGAGTAGGTATTGAAGAAAATCCTATGGGCTTAAAAAGTAAGCCCTCCAGTTGAATAGTATCACTCTTAGAGACTGAATGTCTCGACTAAGAGGGATAGAAAGTAATACAGAGTTGAGAAGACTTACAATTTGGTAAGTCCCTGAAAAGATAAAGCCCCCTTGCAGTCAAAACTATGAGATATCCTCGTACAGGAAAACTGTCAAGGTGAATGGCATAGCCTACCTTGTTGTTAGTTGTTACTCCTCTTTTTCCTTCAAAAGGAGAGGAGAAACCTGTTACTTGTAGGGCATGATTGTCCTCAATAGCTCTTGGAGCTAAAAGAATGGATTTCTCTTGTGGCAAGAGATTCATGCCTAGAGTCGAGGATTGAGTCAGTGTATCACTGATATCTCAGTAAGGATGAGATGAACTGTAGATGCTTCTGTTGAAAAGAAGTAGGTTACCGGTTCTAAACCTCAAACAGGAAAAAGAGATTTAATGAATAAAATATCAGAAACCCTGCGACTACTGGGTTTGCTGAGCCTGTTGAGGTTTTGATTTTCTTAGCCTGGTATGACGTTGCCCTTCTTTGGAAACATCTGCATGATGGGTAGAAGATGGATAAAACTTTTTTCCCCTAGGGGGATAAAATTTGTTAGGAGATTTTTTACTAGCTGGGATAGAGGAAAGTTTTGACAATCCTCTAAAAGCAACAATATCAGTGTTTAACTGATTAGCTTGGAATAAAGCATCCTTGTTAAAGAGATTTTCACCAGTACAAGGAGTATTTCCCAGCCTTTCTTGTACCCATTTGTCCAAGTCTGAAGCTTGGAGCCAGGCCATGCGTCGTGCCCCTATGGCTATAGCAGAAGTTCTGCTAATAGACTCAAAACAGTCTAGGGAAGCACGATTAAGGAACTTAGAGACATTTTGAGCATGACTGACTAATAAGAAATAGTCTGCTCTTTTATGTTCTTGAAGAAAAGGGTTCAAAAGCTTTAAGTTCTTTGTGACCTCTTCAAGAGATAATCCCATATAGAAAATATATGAGATAATTCTTGCTGAAAGCATGGATGCCTGGAAGCATCGATGTCCAAAGGCATCTAAAGTCCTAGACTCACGACCTGGTGGATAAGAGGAGTGCTTCTTTGCACTCTTAATACGCCTCACTGCTGATTCTACAACAATAGAATGATGAGGAAGTTGAGTCTTTTGAAAACCTGGAGAAGGTGGCACCTTGTACATAGTGTCAAGTGTCTTAGAATGTGGGGATACCGTTAAAGGAGTTTCCCACATTCTTAATAATAGATCCTGTAAGATCTGATGCAAAGGAAGCATGATCATCTCCTTTGGAATCCAGGGGAATTGCAGAGTTTCTGAATCCCCTGGTATAGATTCTTTACCAGGTATAGAAATGGCAAGTAACTTTGCCATATCAAGCAGAAAAGCTTGAAAATAAATCTCTCCTGAGGAGGACCCTCTGAAATGAGGGGTAAAGGCTGGAATTGTTGAAAATTCAGCCTTGGTACCGATGGATTCATCCCAGTCATCGGGATCGGAAGACTTGAAAGGATGAAGCATCGGATTTTCTTTAAAGAGATGTCTTCGGTACCGCCCGAGGTCGGTACCGAGACGAGTCGGTACCGAATCCTCCATGCTAGAGAGCAATTCCAGGCTCGGCATCGAAGGAAGCGAGTCTGTCGAAGCAAGCATCAACGGTACCGACACCGGTGCTGATGTCGATACCGGTACCGAAGCCGATACCGATAGTCGGGGAACGGTCTGCAGCGACTCTAGCGGTACCGAAGTAGCTGAGAGATTCGCTAGACTACGTTCATCGGTGAGGAATATCTCATCCATCACCATAGCCGATGCCGGGGTGTCGGTACCACCCGAAGCGGCCACAACCACCGAGCATGGCCCAGGTATGTCCATGGAGGTAAGAACCTCGGGAACAACCTGAAGCCCCGTTAATGCTTTAGAGCCCAAAGACTCCCGCTGGAGCTTTACTGCCAAAATGTCTTCGAGGGCAACGCCAGAGGCATCTCGATGCTTAGAAGGAGATCTACCACTCGAGGACTGGCTAGTCTTAACAGACTTTTGTTTGGTTACCTGATCCTGTGAGAAAGAAGATATTCTGGCTGGTGACATCGAGTCTGATGTGAACTGAGTATCGAGTTGTGCTCGATCCTGAAGACTTCTTCTATTTAAGCTCCTGCAGGAGACACACTCCAGTGGGCAATGGTCTGGACCTAAACATTTTAGACACCAAGTATGAGTGTCTAAAAATATATTTGTACTGCCACACTTTGAGCATTTCTTAAGGATAGTGGCTGGCTTTTCCATAATGGAAAGGATAGAGGCCTAGTGGCCAAGAAACCGTCAGGCACTAAAAAGAAAAACATTCCTTAGAAAAAAGACATTTTTAGTAAAAAGAAAGAAAAACACCGGCGGTACCGGTGGCGTCGAGGGAAGGCAGACGCGACCACAAAAAACAAGAATAAAAAAGAAGAATTTTCTGCGGTGACAGGAATATGTCCTGCAGGTTCCGCGGAAAACGGAAAACTGATGAGAGGGAAGTGAATGGGCGGGAAGGCAGCGCGCATGCGTGTGGGATGCTCCCAAAGGCTTTCTTTCTGGATGCTGGGGAGCGTTCCCGCGCAGGCTCCGTCGGTACCGACGTACCCATATGTGAAGACTCATTCCTGCTTGTTCCTGGAGATATAAACATATATATATATCTAACTCCTACTAAGCCGAACTCTGTTGTGCCCCCTGGAGAAAATTAGACGCTTACCTGAAAACCAGCAGTTCCTGCTGCTATCTAATGCATCTCCCCACGCTCAGCCGAACCGCGGCTTCCGCGACGGGAGAGAGTCGCAGTTTGAGGAGCCAGTACTTTTGGAGCCAGCAGCCTTGCCATGCGTTTCCCACGCTTGGTGAAGACTGCTGCTGTGCTCTTGTGTTCACTGCCGGTTCATCACCCAACCGTGGGTTCGGGAACCGGAGCACGGCCCTGCAGGTCTGAGAGTACCTTCCTCCCCTGCCGACTGACCGAAGAGAGAAGGGCGATAGGAAGGGGGCCTTAGCACAGCTTCTCCTCTGAACAGGTAAAATTCCTTTTCTTTTAAAATCCAAAAAGAATAAATTTAACGATAACCACTATCCTCTCTAATCTACTCTCCTTAAATGTTTCTCCAGTGAGCCTTCAACTTCTAGGCTCACCAACCTCCAGCTGCTATGGAGACTGAGATTACTGGACAGAAGAGGCGGTCCCAGAGGTATTTGTACCAGTGTCATCAGAAGAATGACGTTTCTCAGTCTCCATAGCTGCTGGAGGAAGTGCTTAAAACCTAGATGTCGGGACTAGACTGGAGGGACGATCAGGAACAGGCTGCCCCTGGCCCTATGGCTAGCTCACACGAAGCAGTGCAGCCTAGTGGTTGAGGCAAGTTGCCAGAGGACCAAGGGTTTGAATTCCAATCGAGACCACCAACCTTGGGCCATAAAAACTGGGGTTTCTGGTCCCACAGGTGGTCCTTCTGGCCTTCGTTGAGCAACTTAACCCTCCGCCTCAGGTACCAAAACATAAATTGTGAGCCCTTCAGGGACAAGGGAAATAGAAATACCGTAATCGACTGTATGCCACCCTGCCTGTAGCCAATCAGTATACTCAAATAAATAACTGACTGGGAATATGTGACCATAGCAAACACTAGCAGTGGAGAGACATCAGAGCTGGTGCTGGTTCCTGGTCTTCCTTTCTCGCTCTCCCAGTCCTTCTGCCAGCATTGAGAAAAGGCTGAGAATAGATTGTCCAGTGGGCCAGGGACCTTGCGTCCTGGACAATGGAGAGAAAGAGGGGCTAGAATCTGGGAGCAAAGCCCAAAGAGAAAGGGAAACTGGTGACTGATATTGTAGCTCCTCCGGATGGGCTCACTCCACAGCAGATACCACGACTGCATCTCCAACCCCATATAACACCATGAGGAGCTCACGCACTGTATTACAATCGACATCCCCCCATTACTGGAGAAATTACCTTAGCCTGATAATACAGTCTGAGCAAAGAAATGCAGTCTCACTCTGCAAAGAGTGCACCCAGAAATCATGCCTAAGCAATTGTGAGCACATACAAAATGCACATCTACATATACGGGTGACCCAGCACCTGTCAGCCAAACACAGTGCAGTGAGCACGCTTGAACATAGGCTGAATGCATGGAGCATACACAGAGTATTGACTTCCGCTATTTTATTTATTTATTTATTTTATACTGCGCTCTTTAGAATCAGTGTGGTTTACATATATACTAACAGGTACTTTTTTATTCCCTTGTCCCTGAAGGGCTCACAATCTAAGTGTACCTGAGGCAATGGAGGGTTAAGTGGCTTGCCCAAGGCCACAAGAAGTGGCTATGGGACTAGAGATCCCGGTCCCTCCGGCCTGAGGTTGCTTGTCCCCATGTGGGAATTGAACCCCCAGCCTTCCGGCCTGAGGTAACCTGTCCCAACCACTGAGCCACTCCTTCCAGTGCCCTGGAGCGCTAAGCCCCAGACTGTGCTACCTAGACGTCCTTTCTCTTCACCCTCAGCATGGGCCCTTTAACAAGATGGCACAGACGGGTCAGTGCCCCTGCTAAGTGCTTAAAGCCCTGCTCTGGACAGCACAGGCTCTAGAACAGTGGTTCTCAACCTTTTTTGTACTGTGACCCCTTTTACCATTGGTCAACTTGTGGTGACCCCCAAATGATAAAATCAAATGCGTGTCTCTTCCTTTACCGTTAATGCATTGTCACTGTAATCATTTGTTGAATTAATATATTATAGGCCTTTGCAATATGTTATTTATAAAATTTACTTATTTAAACCACAATAATTAATCACAACAAGTAACAATATTTGATTTCAAAATTATGATGATTTTGCAGTCAAATCACTAATATGAAATAAAATTATTTTTTCTACCTTTGTTGTCTGACCAATTTATTCTCTGATCATGCTGGTCCCGATCTGAGGCTTCTGCTTTCCTCTCTTCTCTTAGCTCTCTTTCTGTGGTCTATGGTCCATCTGCCATTTCTTATCTCTTCTTTCGTTTTCTTCACTTCTTTCCATCAGCCTATTTCCAGTCCCAGTAACCATCCCCAGTATCAGCCCCTTTCCAGTCCTCACTCTCAGTACCTTCCAATGTCAACTTGCATTCCCATGACTGCCATTGGTGTCCATTCCCCCTCCTTCGCCACTGAGCAGTCCCTTCTAGTACAATTACCATGGCAGCCCCTCTCAGATCCACTCCCTTCCAGTTCCATTCTCCCATCCCCTCGTATCAGCCCATTTGTAGCCTTAGCCCCCAGTTTTCTTCCAGGGCCAGCAGCTCTATCCTCCCCTCCCCACAACCAGCCCATTCCCAGTCGAAGCCCCCCAATCAGCTCGCTTCCAGTGCTAGTCCCCCTCAACCCCATTACCAGTGCTAGCCCCCCCTAATCAGCCCAATACCAGTCCTACCCCCCATCAGCTCATTACCAGTCCTAGTCTCCCCTAATCAGCTCATTTCCAGTGCTAGTCCCTCCTCAACCCCATTACCAGTGCTAGCCTCCCCTAATCAGCTCATTTCCAGTGCTAGTCCCTCCTCAACCCCATTACCAGTGCTAGGCTCCCCTAATCAGCCCATTACCAGTCCTATCCCCCCATCAGCCCATTTCCAGTCCCCGATCAGCTCATTTCCAGTGCTAGCCCCCCATCAGTCCATTACCAATCCCAACCCCCCCTTGATCAGTCCATTCCCAGTCCTAGCCTTCCCTAATCAACCCATTACCAGTCCTAGCCCCCCCCCCCCCATCAGCCCATTATAATCCTAACCCACACTGTCTCTCCCCTCTGTCCAGCATTTATTGCCGGTATGTACAGTATGTCCCCCTGTCTCTTCCCTTTGTCCATGTCAGCCCTCCCCTCCCTCTCTCCATGTCAGCCCTCCCTTCCCTCCCTCCATGTCAGCCCCCCTGTCCATGTCAGCCCCCCCTCTCTCCATGTCAGCCCCCCTCTGTCCATGTCAGCCCCCTCCCTCCATCAATGTCAGCCACCACTCCCTCCCTCCTTCTCTGCATGCCAGCCCTCCCCTCCCTCCATCCATGTCAGCCCCCTGTCCATGTCAGACCCCTTCCTCCCTCCATCCATGTCAGATTTTCCTCTCTTCTCTTAGCTCTCTTTCTGTGGTCTATGGTCCATCTGCCATTTCTTATCTCTTCTTTCGTTTTCTTCCAAGGGTTGCAAAGCAGAGATGGCATCCATCTGTCCAAGAGAGGTCAACGCATCTTTGGTAGTAGACTGGCTAATCTACTGAAGAGGGCTTTAAACTAGATTCCTTGGGGATGGGTGAAGAAAGCCCCCAGGTAAGTGAAAGCCCCCAGGTAGGTGATACATTAAATACCTTTATGGAAATGGGTAACAGGGGTAACATATGGAAAGCAGTGTGTATTAATGCCCGTAGCATGGGAAATAAGATCCCTGAGGTTGAAGCTTTGGTGGGAGTGGCTGACTTGGATTTAGTGGCAGTTACAGAAACATGGTTCACAGAAAACAATGACTGGGATGTAACTATACCTGGCTATACTTTATTCAGGAAGGACAGGGTAGGAAGAAAAGGAGGAGGAGTGGCACTATATGTAAAAACTACTATTAAAGCTTTGGAATTACAGAGCTTAAAAGGGAGAGAGGAGGCATTGTGGGTTAAACTAGAAAGAGGGAAAGAGAAATCTATTTGCATTGGAGTGATATACAGACCTCCCTCACAAGAGGAAGAGGTGGACAGAGAGTTAATTGAAGACATACGCAGCATTGCTAAGAAAGGGGAAGTGCTACTGATAGGAGATTTCAATATGCCAGATGTTGATTGGCACATTCCTGCTGCAGTATCATCTAGAAGTAAGGAGATCCTGGATTCTCTACAGGGAGAACTATTCAGGCAATTGGTAACAGACCCCACACGTGAAGGGGCCATACTGGACTTGGTGCTTACCAATGGTGAAAGTGTTTCTGATGTTGTAGTGGGAGATCATTTTGCTTCCAGTGATCACCAGATGGTGTGGTTCAGTATTAGGACTAGGGCTGTTAGAATCCATTCCAAGGTGAGGATCTTAGACTTTAGGAAGACTAACTTTGCGAAGATGGGCCAATACCTCAGGGAGTCGTTAGTGGGATGGGAACAGCTGGGGGATGTAGAAAAACAGTGGGCAAAACTGAAAGGGGGTATTTTAAGGGCAACCAACCTTTTTGTTAAAATGGTAAATAAAGGCAAAAGGAACAGGAGACCGCTATGGTTTTCGAAGGAAGTAGCTGAAAAAGTGAAGAAAAAGAGGGAGGCCTTCATGAAATACAAGAGATCACAGAGAGCAGAAGACAAGCATCTGTATTTGGAAAAACTTAGAGAAGCTAGCAAAGTAGTCAAGAAGGCAAAGATTCAAAAGGAGGAGGAAATAGCCAATGCAATAAAATGGGGGGATAAGACATTTTTCAGATATATTAGTGAGAAGAGGAAGAGCAAAAGTGGTATTGTCAGACTCAAGGGTGCAGGGGGGGAATATGTAGAAGCTGATAAGGATAAAGCGGAATTGCTTAACAAATATTTTTGTTCTGTGTTCACAGATGAAGAACCAGGAGCAGGACCTCAGAAAACACCCACAAATAAGAACAGAAGCGAGGGACATCTTGAACTATTTTCAGAAGACTGTGTTCGTGAGAAACTAGCTCAACTTAAAGTAGACAAAGCGATGGGACCGGATGGGATACACCCTAGAATACTGAGGGAACTTGGGGACGTTCTAGCAGCTCCACTGACTGACCTTTTCAATGCCTCGTTGGAGTCAGGAGTGGTGCCAAAGGACTGGAGAGAGGCTCATGTGGTGCCTTTACACAAAAGCGGAAGTAAGGATGTGGTTGAAAACTACAGGCCGGTTAGTTTAACTTCGGTGGTGAGTAAATTATTGGAAACGCTGCTGAAAGAGAAAATAGTGAGGTTTCTGGAGTCCAGCGGATTACAGGATCCGAGGCAGCATGGATTCACCAGAGGCAGGTCTTGTCAGACAAATCTGATTGATTTTTTTGACTGGGTGACCAGGGAGTTGGACCAAGGGAGAGCTGTAGATGTGGTGTATTTAGATTTCCGTAAAGCCTTTGACACTGTTCCTCACAGGCGACTTATAAACAAACTGAGCACCCTAGGGATGGACCCTAAAGTTACTGCTTGGGTTAGAAATTGGTTGGGTGGGAGGCGACAAAGAGTACAAGTAAATGGAGCTCACTCTGAGGAGAAGGATGTTACCAGAGGTGTGCCCCAGGGATCTGTCCTTGGTCCAATTCTTTTTAACATCTTTGTTAGTGATATAGCGGAAGGGCTGTCGGGTAAGGTTTGCCTCTTTGCGGATGATACCAAAATCTGCAATAGAGTAGACACCCAGGAAGGGGTAGATAACATGAGGAGGGATCTAGCTAAGCTTGAAGAATGGTCTAGAATTTGGCAGCTGGGATTTAATGTTAAAAAATGTAAGGTCATGCATTTGGGCTGCAGCAATCCAAGGGAGCAATACAGTATAGGAGGTGAAGTACTTTTGTCCACTAAAGAAGAGCGGGACCTAGGCGTGGTTGTGTCTGATGATCTTAAAGTAGCTAAACAGGTGGAAAAGGCGACAGCAAAAGCTAGAAGGATGCTTGGGTGCATACGGAGAGGAATGGCTAGCAGAAAAAAGGAGGTGATAATGCCTCTGTATAAGTCTTTGGTGCGACCTCATTTGGAGTATGGTGTGCAATTCTGGAGACCGCACCTTCAAAAGGATGTGAACAGGATGGAGTCTGTGCAGAGGGTTGCTACCAAAATGATTAATGGGCTTCATTATAAAGCATATGAGGACAGACTTAAGGATCTTAATATGTACACCTTAGAGGAAAGGCGGGATAGAGGTGATATGATTGAGATGTTTAAATACCTCCGTGGCATAAATGTTCAGGGAGAGAGCCTCTTTCAATTGAAAGCAAGTTCTGCTACGAGGGGACATGGGATGAGGGTGAAGGGAGATAGATTCAGGAGTGATATGCGGAAATATTTCTTTACGGAAAGAGTAGTGGATCCGTGGAATAGTCTCCCAGTGGAGGTGGTAGAGATGAGGACAGTAACTGAATTCAAGAAAGCATGGGACCAACACAGAGGATCTCTAAAGGCAAAAAGTGGACTGTTGTAGTTGTTATGGAAGGACAGACTAGATAGGCCATGTGGTCTTTTTCTGTCGTCATATTTCTATGTTTCTATGTTAGCCCCATTGCAGGTTCCCTGCCCCCTCCTCCCCTCTCCCTGCCTGCCTGCTGCTGCCCTGCTGTTCTTCTACAGCCGCGGCTCCCTGTCTCTTAGGGAACCGTGGCTATACCTGTAAAACCGTTGTGGAACCTTCCCGTCTCTCGACGGGCTCCGTGCAGCATTGTCACGCCGCCAAAGGAAGTGGTAAACAACTTCCTTTGGAGGCGGGACAATGCTGCACGGAGCCCGTCAAGAGACTGGAAGGCTCTGCAACGGTTTTACTGGCATTGCCGCGGTTCCCTAAGAGGCAGGGAGCTGCGGCTGCATTAGAAGGGACTGGGAGGCGGTGAGTTTGCCGCTGCCAAGAAGCGGCCTCGGCAGCGGCAGCAACTTGGGTGCTTTTTTTTGTTTTGTTTTGTTTTTTTAACGGCGGAGTGAGGTGAGGCAACCCCTGCTAAATCCTGTGGCGACCCCCGTCGGAGTCGTGACCCACAGGTTGAGAACTGCTGCTCTAGAAATAAATGAGAATTTCCTGGGAAGGGCGTGCTAAGTGGAGCTATGAAACACACAGGCACCCCCTCCCCCCCGGCCTTCCTGCAGTCAGAGAAATAGCGGTGGGATACAACAACCTTGCAAGTGGAGGTCTTAGAGGTTGCTGCTTGTGTGAACTTGATGAATACGTTTTCGTATTTTACAAACCCCCTCAAGGATGAGGGCACTGAATACTATATGTGATTCATGAGCAGCACTGCCATCCGGTGGCCTTTAGGGCACCAGAGCCCGACAAACGATACAGAAGTTAAGAGCTTTAAATCTTGGTCATATAATTTGGATTTGCAGAACATTACAATTGCTTGTTTAGTCACTAAAGTGGCCCTGTGGTTATTTCTTTCCTGACTTGCAGAGAACAATCTGATGATGGCTGCATATACACGGTCACAGAAAGGCACTATTGAGTGTACCAGCTGCCCTCTGGTGGCCATAGACCGTAGCACAGGCACTTCTTGGTTGACAGTTTAACTGTCATTATTATTATATATTTTTTTATATCCTAAGGTTTCCTAAACCTGTCCCTGTGAAACCACAGGCGTTTGGGCAACTTTCACTATAAAATACACAAAAGTACACTTCCAGCCTGTCCCTCCTTCCAACTACAAGATAGGGCTCTGCCCTTGAAGAACCTAAAAGCTGGAAATTTGCCTAATATCCCGGGACTTAACAGATGCTCCTCAGAGACATGATTAGGAGGGAAAGAACATGTGGCATCAGATATCAATGCCAAAACTGCTGTCCTATAAAACTAAGAATAAACTTAAAAATAAAGAGGCCTGAAAAACAGCTCCCTTAAGGCTGAGGAACCCCCGAGCCTCAAATAACCTACAAACAAAAGAAAGAAACAGTAGACCTAAAAATCCAGCTATTCTGCCTGTCATCTTCCTCACACAGGCAGCTTGCTGCAACTCCTACCACGCGGTCCAAATACCTAGAGAGAAAATGGCTGCCCCTTTGATAACAAATTTTGGCTCCAAGAACAACAGCTGCTGCAAAAAGGAGGCCTCAGCAGACCGACAGAGCCCGAAGGCCTTACCTGCAGGGCCGAACGCCACGCAGCCTGCTCCTACCGCCTTGAATTCACCCGATTCTCAAGCCACGCTGCAGCGCACGGCAGCCACAGCGAGGACCGCTTAGCCGGTTCCACAGAGTAAAATTAAAATCCCGCAGCAACGGAGAGGCTCCGTCTCACACAGCTTCAGTGTGGCTGTATGGGTCCCAGAGCTCTCTCCCGTACCGTCAAGGGAGAGAGATCCGCACCCGTGAATGCCTGCAGTAAGTGAAAATAACTGACAAGGAGGGAAGACGGGAGCTGCTACTAATTTAAAGAGCCAGGCTCAAATTTAAAATTACTGTAAATATAAGGAAATTTGCTCCTAACAACTAAAGGGAACTAATCCCTGATTGCCAATTAACCAAAGGTAACTGAATTAAAAGTAAAATCAGAATAGAATTTGTCACACTAAATGCTCCTTATCTGTTCCCCCAAGTGAGCCCAGAAGCTAGGCTCACTACGTCCTCCTGCTGCATGGAGACTGGACACACTGGGGGCTGATGGGAGAGACCAGCAGGCTATATACAGTGGTATCATGAGTTTGACATGCCCAGTCTCCAAGCTGCAGGAGGAGGTTCACTACCCAGAGGTTGAGGACTAAACTGGAGGAACGATAAGGAAACATACATTATGCTCTAACTGCTTATACGTGAGTTAATGTTTCAACTAGATCAGGATTTAACAATGTTAACTTTTGCTCTTGGGATTAACATTTTATAAATGCCTGTATATAATTACGCATTCCCATTCAGGAAGTTATATCATCTGCCACAACGTTACAAAGCAGAAAGTCCATCAGATTTTAATGCCTAATACTGCAAGTCAAAGGAATTATTCACTGACATTTTATGACTGCTGTGATAATTTCCCAAGTTAATTTATCCTAACTTTCTATGTAAGTCAAGGAAGTCAGAAGCTTATCAACTAGAGGCCCAATATTCAGAAGGGCGATATCCCATTATCTTGAAGTAAATATTCATCCAACTTATGTAATTAGGTCAGATTGTTGAATACACAGCTAAGGTTAACCAGAAAAAAAGTTATCCAGGTAAAATTTAGAACAGTTATTTATGTAGTCTTATCGAACTATAAACATTTAAATGAATAGGGCCATTATTTGGTGCTATTGGTTGCTTTTAGGTCATACCCCTTGCTTCTTTGAGACTTATCTGATTTAAATTTTATCCCGATAAGAGTTGCCTAGTTAAATCTGACAGCTCACTGACATCAAATTAAAAATAAAATTGCAGTTAATTCTAAAAGTTACTACACGATTCTTGAATATTAATCCCTATATATAAATTCAAGAACATATTTGATAGAACCCTCTTGGTGAGAAATGAATTCAGTGCCCCCCCCCCAACTATTTGAGTGTAGAAGGAAATAGACATGCATAGATCTGTTAACACGTTAGAAATTGTTACTAAAAATCAAGTTGTAACTGGATAGTCTCCTGGATTTTTTTTTTTAATCTTATTTTTCTGCCAGTTTTACCCTCCATAAAAAAGGATATCAAGTATTTTTCTCTCAAGGAAAGGACTGGAGTATATAAAAAAGGCATTGCATTGCTATAAAAATCAGACTAAATTATTTCATATTCTTACCTCTGTGTAGCCATCCATGCAAATTGGACACGTAACTGTACCTGAAGACCTAAAAAACCAATATTATTAAAGTCAAGGTATTCTACTTCAAGTTTGAGCTTTAAGATCTTTACTTTGCTCTCTTGTATATTACCTTTAACATACAATTACAAAATGAAACCATGTAAAAAGCTAGCTTAAAAGTTAACCTGTGGCTGGAATTTTTAATACATAGGGCAGGGGTGTCAAACTCAAATACACAGTGGGCCAAAATGTAAAACTTGAACAAAGTCGCGGGCCAGCATTGAACAAATGAACCTTTTAATATGGACCCAAACAAGATTTGCTTTAACATTGAATATGAAGCAACACTTATTACTATACAATTTATAACTTAATAGTTCAGATATGCAAAAAACAATTTCAAATAAAAAAAAAAACATCAATGACATTCATTTATTAAATAAGATTTAAATAATAATAAATAATAATTTTTAAAATAAAATAACAATAATAAAATTAATCAACCATTCAAGCCCATGTCTTGGAGTAGCAAGAAAAAGTGCATAAAGAAAACGTTAATTATTGCTCAGTTTTGCTGCACACTGATCTAATCTGATGTGCCCAAGCCAGATACCTGGCATCTCTTCTTGGATGATAGTTCATCAATGTCTGGGCTCAGGCTTTGAGCTGAGGAAATCCTCAGTATCGAGCGAAGGTGTTCATCAGTCAGACGTCTCCTGTGAGATGTTTTGGTCATCTTCATCAAGGAGAAAAGTTGCTCACATAGATAAGTGCTGCCGAACATGGAGAGCATCTGAGCAGCTTGGGTGCGGAGCTGAGGCATTGTGTCAGGGATGAACTGTGGAAACTGGGCGGCGCCCACAGCATCATACTTTGACTTCAGCGTGTCATTACACTGGAGTTCAATTAGCTCCATTTGGAGGTTGGTTGGTGCGTTTTCCACATTAACTGCAAAGGGATTACTGAGCAGTTCAAACCTACATTTCTGGACATCAAAGTCGGCAAATCGCCGGCTAAACTCAGCGCTGAGTACACTGAGTTTTTCAGCAAACTGTGCGCATGGGAACAAGTTGGTAAAGAACTGCGTTTTCATGGTTTGGCAGCAGGGAAAATGGCCAAGGTTTCCTTGCAGCATCTGATTCTCCCACAGGCACAGTTTAGTTTTAAAAGCCCTCACTGCAGCGTACATGTCTGTGATGATGCGCCCCCGCCCCTGAAGCTGCAGGTTCAGCGCATCGAGATGGCTCGAGATGTCACACAGAAAGGCCAGCTCACACAGAAACTTTTTCTCCCGAAGCTCTGCTGTGTCCTTCCCTTTGCTTTCCAGAAACTGACATATTTCCTCATGCAGCTCAAAACATCTATTCAGTACTTTTCCTCGGCTTAACCATCTCACCTCTGTGTGATACGGCACGTCTGCGTATTCCGAACCACACTCCTCCAGAAAAGACTTAAACTGGCGGTGATTCAGACCTTTGGCTCTTATAAAGTTAACTACTTGTGTTACTGTGGTCATAACATGTTCCATCTTTAGGGCTTTGCCACACAATGATTCCTGATGTATGATGCAGTGATAAACAGTTAGTTCACCTGCACAGTTCTCTTCCTGCATCTTCTCCCGGACCCTGCCCACCAGTCCACTTGTTTTTACCGCACATCGCTGGCGCACCATCTGTCGTTAATCCCACGGCAGCTTTATTTCAGTTACGCATTTGGAAACCTCCTCAAAAATTTCCATTCCTGTGGTTGTGCCATGCATTGATTTGAATCCCAATAGCTCCTCCGTAACACACATATTTGAGTCCACTCCATGGATGAAGACTGACAGCTGAGCAGTATCAGATGCGTCGCTGCTCTCATCCACAGCAAGGGAGAATGCAACAAAATCTTTTCCCTTTTCCAAAAGCTGGTCATACAGATTGGTGGCAAGATCACATGTGCGATCAGCTACTGTGTTTCTGCTCAGGCTCACGTTTGAAAAGGCTTGCTTTTTCTCTGGGCACACAATGTCACAAACTTTCAACATGCACTTTTTCACAAACTCTCCCTCATTAAAGGGCCGGGCTGATTTTGCGATCTCTGCTGCCACAATATAACTAGCCTTTACAGCAGCCTCACTTTGTGATGTGGCTTTTTTGAACATATTCTGTTGTGAAACCAAACTTCTTTTCATCTCCTCCACTTTCTGGCTCCTTTGAGTCATGTCCAGGTCCTTGTACTTGTCATGGTGTTTTGTTTCATAGTGTCGTCGAATGTTATACTCCTTAGTTATAGCCACGTTGACTCCACAAATCAGACAAACAGGTCTGTCTTTTACATATGTAAACAAATATTCTGTCTCCCACCTGTCCAGAAAGTTCCTGTTGTCTGCCTTTCTTTTTGCCATTTTTGGGAAGGGGTTCCACAGTGACAGTTGTAGCTTGAGATCGCTATGACTTCTGTCACACAGGAGAGGGCGTTTCTGGGACCTGTCCTGATTGACGCGCCAAAACAACAGCAAGGCATTATGGGATTTGTAGTATTAGCGATGAATGAATGCGCTGTATAATACCGGCGGGCTAGCTCTAGTAGTCATTTGGTATAGCCTCGCGGGCCAAATATAATTACACTACGGGCCAAATTTGGCCCGCGGGCCAGAGTTTGACACCTATGACATAGGGGATACATGACACTAAACAAGATATAGCATACAAAGTGTTTTAAGTTATTGAGCATTTTAATCTAGACAGGGCAGTAAAATTAGAGAGGGCTATAGTTTCAGATGAGTGAGGAAAGTATGCCGGACATGGCTCCTGGAGAGAGTGCGAGTGTGAGTGTGTGTAAGTATGAGCTATGTACCTGTGTGTATCTCTTTTGTTCATCTGTTTTGTTTTGTTTTTCTGTGTGTAAATATGTATTTTGTGGATTAGTATGTCAGTGCATGCGTGTATGAACATGCATGTCTGTGTGTCATTGCATAAGTGCTTGTATGCATATGCCTGTGTGTGTCCGATCATGAGAGGTGGTAAGAGGGGAGGGCTTTTTGACAAGAACTGCATAACTGCTATATTACTGTGAATTATTTAGTATGCAGTAGCTGATAGAAATCCTTTTCTCCAAGAATTGCATTGAGGCATTTTTTTAGGGTGGGGAGGGGGTTCATTTCTCTTCTATGTTCCACTACATGCAGAAACTAAACTTGGATAGCACAGAAACCTTCCCCTCCAATGACTAGAGTAACTTTCCAGTGCTCCGCCCCTACAACCTTCCCATTGGCTAGATCCTACTCAAAGTCTCTGCTACTAACTGTATTGGAAGCAGGCAGGGCAGGCAAACTGGAGGGAGGAATGGAGATCTGCAGATAGAGGTTTCAATATTCAAAAAACATCCAGACATGTTAGCCTTCCTTCTAAACCGTCAGACAAATTTTTAAAAAAACTGTATTATGAAAAAGTCACACAACTGTCAATCCTAACAGCCAGAGTATTGGGGATGAGGCAGTTGGTAGGGTGATTGGGTGGTAGATTCTTCAGATGGGTGGCAAATGTAGGGGGTGGGTGGCAAGGCAGTGGAACAGATGGGGCAGGTTTTGGGAGTGGGGCAGTGTGCAAGGTTGTGCGGCAGTTATGTTTTGTTTTTTTAATGGGTGGGACAGTTTGAAGGGTGGTACAGCAGTTGGGAAGGAGTTTGTATTTCTAATTCTTTTTTTTTTTTTGAAACTATATTTTATTAAGCATGTGAAAGGCAGTGTTACAGCAGACAGTGACAGCAGGAACCTTCCCCCCCTCCGAACCCCGCTGCCATCTCTCCCCCTCCTCACCCTGCGACTCCCCACAAGTGACAAACATCGTAACCAGTTTAACTATCAAGAATCAAATACAAACTTTACCCTTCAGTCTTAGAACTTAACATTTAGAACTTTGTGCCTTGTGCCGGTGCCCCACCACTCCCCGAACATCCATTTCCTCTTGCACCCCCCCTTCCCCTTGTCCTTTCAAGTACGGGTCCCATATTTTATGAAACTCCCACTCTTTACCCCTCAGCCTGTATGTTAACCGGTCAAACTTGACCGCTTCCTCGATTTTCCGATATTAGTCCTCCAGGGTAGGCCCGCCCCCCCGACCTCCATCTCCAGGCAATCGCTACTCTCGCTGTCAATTTGAGCTTCTCCTCCAGCCTCCTTTACCACTTACCCGCTCCCTCCCTCTCACCGCCCCCCCAACACCCAGACCCTCGGCCCCCCTGCCAACAATTCTAAACCCCTACCTTCCCTTTGCCCCCTTCTGCACCACCCTCCAGAACCGCTGAATGATCCGGCAACCCCACCACATGTGCAGGAAGTCTCCCTTTTCTCCACAACCTCGCCAGCACTCCGCTGACCATTGCCACCCTGCAAGAGCCAGCCTGTTCGGGGTAGCATAAGCCCCATGAACTATTTGAAGTTGCGTTTGTCTCCACGAGAATACCACCGTATTCCTATATATTGCCTCATGGATCCTCTGCCATTGGCCCTCATCCCACTCTACCCCCAACCACCTGTGCCACCTCTCCCTGTGGCCCTGTGTCTCTCTATCCTCCGCCTCGTTCAGTAACACCTTATACACCCTGGAAATGATCCCCTTTTCCCTATTCCCCTGGTATACAGCTAGCTCCATTGGCGTACTGGGCCGACTTAATAGCCTTTTGTTCTCCCCCGTGTTAATCAAGTGTCGGATTTGGAAGTACTGATAAAAGGGGATTTTCTTTTGTACTCTTTGCTCCAGCTCGCTGTGTGCACCCCCTCCCCCCCCCCCCCGTGCTCCATAAAGTCCACAAACCCTTCTAAGCACCCCTCACCTGAACTCCCTCCCCTCTGGAGCCAGTCCATCCCACCAAAGGGAAAGTAATCCCTCACCCTGGACCATGCCGACAAAGGGCTAGGAAACCAACCCCTACCCTCCCCCTGCTTGTAAGTCCACCACATGGCCACCAAAAACGGTTGTTCCCTCCTCAGCCCTCCTTAGTTCTCAATCCCCCCATCCCCCTACCACTGAGATACAGACAGGAACCCCATTACCGTCCTTTCCAGATCCACCCAAGCCGCCTCCCCCCCTCTGCGGTAATGGTCCCTCCAAGCCCGAATTATACACGCCTGGTAGTACCACCTCAGGGAAGGCATCCTAACCCCCCCCCCCGGCCCTTAGACAACCAGAGCTGGCTTACCTTAATCTTTGCCTGCCTCCCCCCCCCCCCAAATCTCCTCAGCTTTACCTCCCATTTCCGAAGTACCCTCCCTGGGACCCTGATGGGCAGCTGCGCAAATAAGAACAAGAAATTCGGGAGCACACTCATCTGAATTACCTCAAACGGCCCACCCAACTCAGCTGCAGGGATTTCCAACTCTCCAATTGCGCGCTAACCTGCTCCACTAGCGGCTGATAATTGAGCTTGTGGAGCCTCCCTGAGTCCTCCGAAATTCTTACCCCCAGATACTTAATACTCCCTGAAGCCCACTTAAACGGGAAATTCGCTATGTCTTCCTTCCTAACCCCTCCCAACGCCATGGCTTCCGTTTTTGTCAAATTGACTTTGAAGCCTGATACCGCTGCAAAGCTCTCCAACTCTGCCACTAGTGCGGGGAGCGATTTCTCCGGGTCCGTCATAAATATTAAGGTATCGTCAGCGTACAACAGTATCTTATGTTCTCCCCGCCCTACTTGCACCGGTTTGATTTCCTGCTTCGCCCGTATTCGTATGGCTAGCGCCTCAATCACTATCGCAAATAGCATGGGCGAGAGAGGGCAGCCCTGCCGCGTTCCCCTCTGGAGATCAAACCACTCCGAATACTGCCCATTCACCAATATTCTGGCCACGGGATGCCTGTATAGAGCCCTCACCCCCTGAACATAGCTCTCTCCCATCCCCATTCTGTCCATCATTGCGAACAAGAACTCCCACTCCACTCTATCGAAGGCCTTCTCAGCATCCAATGGAACACAGATTGTAGGTGTCTGTGCCGCTCTAACATAGTGGAGAAGCCCCACCGCCCGCCGTACATTATCCGTTATTACCCGCCCCTTAATAAATCCTGTCTGGTCAGGATAAATTAAATCTGGTAGAATCCCCTCCAGCCTACTCGCCAAGACCTTCACATACAATTTGGCGTCACAATTAATCAACGTGATTGGTCTGTAGCTTTCACATCTATCCGGGGCTCTGCCTTCCTTAGGAAGGACCACAATGCTAGCCTGCGTCATTGTCCCCGGCATTACCCCCCCCCCCCTCTCACATAAATCCTGTGAACAGTCTGGCCAGAAACGGTGCCACCTCCCCTCTCATCATGTGGAAATACTCAGCTGGGTACCCATCCTCCCCCGCTGCTTTTCCCTTCGGGAGCCTCTTAATTTCCCTCAGGACCTCCTCCTCCTCAATCGGCCGCCCTAGCCACTGTGCCTTTTCCTCGCTAATCCTCAGGATGTTCACGCCCTCTAAATATTCCCTTATCTTCTCCCTACAGACCTCTTCCTGTTCAGTGTACAGCCACTCATAAAATTGCCGAAAGGCCCTGCATATCCCTTGGTTTTCCACCACCCTCTCGCCTCCCCCACTCCTGACTTCCGCTACTATCCTACTTTCCCGCCTTTGCTTGACCTGCCGCGCAAGCAGCTTCCCCGCCTTATTGCCGCCCTCCATAAAATTCCTCTTGGACGCCCGCATCAACTTCTCTAACTCCTCTAATTCCAGCCCATTTAGTCTCGCCCTAATCCGAGATACCCGCAGTTCAGCTACCTTAGAGCCCGTCCGACTGTGTTCCACCTGCGCCTCTTCCAACTCCTGCAACAGCTGTCATTGCGTTTCCTCTCTCTCCCTTTTATTTATTTATTTATTTATTTATTTAGTAAACACTTGTATACCGCTGCTTCCTACGATCAGCAGCGGTTTACTTTACAGAATCATAATGTATTGTACGGTACATTGAGATTTCAGTTTTACATTTTGATTAGTCAATGATTACGTAACACGGGACAAGCATTTGGATACGATACATATTTGATTAAAGCACACAGATCAAGGTATACATTTGATTTCAGTAGATTGGGGGAGGGCCCCATATATACAATTTGTACAGAATTAGTTGCCAAGGTGTACAGACTATACATGGTTATATACAATTTGTACGGAATTAGTTGCCAAGGTGTACAAGTTATACATGACTATATACTATTAGATTATATGCTGCCGAGTGCGGCAGAGGAGATCTGGTTGAGGTAGGGTATCGCAGTTAGATCAAGTTGTAGTGGGTTTGAAACAGATAGGTTTTCAGTTTTCGTCTAAATTCGTTCAGGTTGTTTGTGAGCCTTAATTCATGCGGTAGTTGGTTCCATTGGATTGGCGCTGAGTATGTGAACGCCCTATTGCTTGTTTCGGCCTTGACAGATCTTATGCTGGTCGGGATACATAGGGTGTTGAGATTCATAGTTCTCCTGCTCCTGTTGCTAGGTTGAATAGTGATTAGGTTATTGAGGTAGGATGGTGCGATGCCATTGATGAGTTTAAATGTTGTGATGAGTAGTTTGTAGATGATGCGGGCGGCCACTGGGAGCCAGTGCAGATCCATTAGAACTGGGGTTATGTGGTCGGTGACTTTCTTTTCCATGATGACTCTTGCAGCCACGTTCTGAGCCATTTGCAGGATGCTTAGTGTGCTCTTTGGAAGCCCTTGTAGAATGGCATTGCTGTAATCCAGGTGGGGAATGATTAGTGCTTGAGCAACAGACCTAAAGTCGGATTTCTCGAGGATATTGCGGAGTGGTTGAAGGATTTTGAGTTTGTAAAAGATGGCTCGGTTAACTGTTCTGAGGTGTTTGTCCATCTTGAGGTTGCTGTCAAGTAGGACTCCTAGATACTTTATTACAGGCTTTGTATCGTATATGTTTTTGTTTAGTGTGACTGTGGTGGGCGGGATGAAATTGGCTTTCTTGGACATGAACATGACCTCTGTTTTTTTGTGATTTATTGACATGTTGTTTTGCTGAAGCCATGATTGGAGCATGTCAAGGCATTCTTCTAGTGGACTGAAGTTAGGCTGTGTTATGTCGAGCTGTGTGTATAACATCACATCGTCGGCATATATGTGGTAATTTATGTTGTATTTCTGGAAAATACTGCATACCGGCTTTATATACAAATTGAACAGTAGGGGGAGGAGAGCGTTTGTTCCTGGGAGCAGTTGCGGCGATTTCCACCGTGCCGCGGAGCTGTGCTGCGGATCGGGACCAGGGCCTGTCTTGTCAGCTGCAGGCGCGGGGTGGGCACCAGTGCTCCGGAGGACCCCCCTGCTCTCTACAAAGCCCGACGAGAGCGGGGCTTCAGTGGAGGAGAGCGTTTGTTCCTGGGAGCAGTTGCGGCGATTTCCACCGTGCCGCGGAGCTGTGCTGCGGATCGGGACCAGGGCCTGTCTTGTCAGCTGCAGGCGCGGGGTGGGCACCAGTGCTCCGGAGGACCCCCCTGCTCTCTACAAAGCCCGACGAGAGCGGGGCTTCAGTGGAGGAGAGCGTTTGTTCCTGGGAGCAGTTGCGGCGATTTCCACCGTGCCGCGGAGCTGTGCTGCGGATCGGGACCAGGGCCTGTCTTGTCAGCTGCAGGCGCGGGGTGGGCACCAGTGCTCCGGAGGACCCCCCTGCTCTCTACAAAACCCGACGAGCGCTATACGCGGCCGCGTGATCGCGGCCTGCGTGGTCGTGACCTAAGGGGCGTGACACAAGGGGCAGGACACGCCCCTTTGACGCCCCTTCGACGCGTCTGAGGCGCTGGAAGTATCGGCTTGTCGATGGGAAAACGGAAAGGTAAATCTGCTGCTACAGTAACATCTTCTGGCAGTGTAAAAGGGGGTAAGGTTGGTCCCATGGACAAGCATGTCACTTCTCTGCAGCCAGCTATGCAATCACCGGAAGGGGCCTCTCTAAGCCCAGATGTCCGGTTGCCACCTCCTCTCTCACAGTTTCCACTTTCATCTACTTTTGTGGACACTTCTGTATTAGACGAAGGTGCTGCTCTTTGTTCGGTTGACCCAGTGGTATTTGATGATCCTTTGGCTTCTCCTTCTGGAGATGTTACTCTTTTGGATGTTTGGACTGCTATTAAGAAAATGGACACACGTTTAACGGGCACAGTTTCATCTTTATGTTCTTTTTCTTCTGATGTAGTTGGTAAGGTGAAAAAGATTGATTCACAATTGGCTTCTTTAACGGGTTCCCTTGCTCATGCTGATTCTCAGCTTCAGGCATGTGTTGCTAATGATGTGGTTTTAGTTAAAGAGCTCTCCGCGGTTTCTTACCGCTTAGAGCTTGTTGAGAACCAGTCAAGAGCACGGAATCTTCGCTTTCTTAATTTTCCCTCCACACATCTTCTTTCTTTTGATTTACTGTTAAAAAAGTATTTTGTGGAAGTTTTACAAATTACTGAAACTATAGATGTTCTTCAAATGTTTTCCTTTTCTATTGCTAATAGGACGGTGCCTAATCCTGAGGGGGACTTACCTCCTCCCCAGGACTCGGTTGCCCAAAATTTGACAGCTTTTTTGGAGGACTCGATGGATGTTATTCCTAAACGTTGTACATTGGTGGTAACATTCTCTCTTGAGTCTGCAAAATTAAGGGTACTACGTGCCTATTTTAAGCATAAGGACCATCTGTTTTGCGGGTTTAAAATTCAGGTTTTTCCTGACATTGGACGGACTACTCAGTCTCGTCGTAAACAATTTCTGGGTTTAAAACCGAGAGTACTTGCACTGGGGGCATCCTATTTTTTAAAATTTCCCTGTCGTTGTCTTATAACATACGAAGAGCAGGATTATGTCTTTACAGAGGTAAAACCAATTACAGCAATTCTTGGTTAATAAGGAAGCTGTTTGAATGTATAAGAAGGTGGCTGCTTAGATATTTTTGCTCCCTTTTGTGGGATCCTAGGATCCCTTATTGCTTTATAATATTTCTTCTTATTTAGTGTTAACCTCTCCTTCCTTTAATGTGATTTCTAGTTATGTGAAGGATATATTCTTGTTGAGTATATTATTTTGTGGTTGAATTTATTCTTCTTTTGTAAATTTGTATCTCAAGAAAATGCAAAATAAATATTAAAAAAAAAAAAAAAATTGAACAGTAGGGATGAGAGGGCAGACCCTTGAGGGATCCCTTGGGTTTGGGGGAAAGCATCAGCTCTGTCGTTGTTGAATTGCACTTGTTGCATCCTATTGGATATGTATGATGTGAACCATTTCAGGGGGGTCCCTGTTATACCTAGCGAGGCCAGGCGGTCCAAAAGGGTGGTGTGATGTACTGTATCAAATGCCGCTGAGATATCGATGAATATGAGTATGAACATGGAGTTTTTGTTCTCGAGGCCCCTAAGTAGATTGTCAAGGAGTGCCAGTAGTAGTGTTTCCACTCCGTGATTCTGACGGAATCCGTATTGATGTTCATCTAGGGCTTTTATATCTCGTCCATGTGGTCCTGGAGTTGGTGCTGGACCGCTTTTTCAATCATCTTTGCTAGGAAAGCTATGCTTGAGATTGGGCGATATGATGCAGGGTCACTTTTGTTGAGCGACTTGTTTTTTAATATGGGTCTAATAATTGATTTCTTGAGATGAGACGGCATGATTCCTTGTTTCAGAGACTGATTGACAATGTGCGCGATGGGTTTTGCGTTGTCTTTCTTGGTTGCTTTCATCCAAGCGGCTGGGCATGGGTCGAGGGGGGAGGTAGTGGTGTTTAAGTTGGTTTAAGATGTTTAAGATTTGTTGCTCACCTAATTGCTGGAAGGTGTTCCATTCTGTTTCTGGGTCTGCTTGAGGGGCAGTTGTGGTTTCTCGAGTGGTGAGAGCTAGTGGCATGCCTTTGGTCATGCTTGTGGGAAGTTTCGGATTTAGCTTTTTGGCATAGTGGTCGGCAAGCGTCTGGGCCTTTATATCGTCTGCAGAGATGGAGTTTTGTGAAGATTTGGTCAGAGATTTTACGAGTTCAAAAAGTTCTCTGGGTCTGTTGAGCGCTTTGTTGAGTAGATTAGTGTGGTGTGTCTTTTTAGCGAGGTTTACCTCATTCTTGTATCTTGCGAGGAGTGTTAGGTATAGTTGCTTGCCTTCTTCGGTTTGCTTTTTCCTCCATTTCCTTTCGAGTTTGCGTAGTTCTCTCTTCATTTTAGATAGCGTGGGAGAGTACCATGGTTCGGTTCCTGTCTTTGTTACAGCGTTTGTGTTCTTCCATGTTGGACTTGCAGCTGCTTCGATCCCTGAGTTCCATTGGTCTACCAGCTTGTCTAGGAGGTCTGTGGTGGTGTACTCAAAATGTGTAGATATAGAAGTTACCAAAGCTTCGCTATTGAATTTTTGGAATTTCCTCTGTTGATGTGTTTTTGGGTCGGCTTGAGGCTTTACCTTTTGTGGAGGTAGGTGGATTTCAATTTCGACTAGGAAATGGTCGGACCATGGGACTGGGGTTACTCGAGGTTTGGTGTATTTTTGGATGTTGTGTGATAAGAACACCATATCAAGGGTGTTACCTTTGTTATGTGTGGGTTCTTGTATGATTTGTGTGTAGCCGAGCTGATGCATGGCTTCAAAGAATGCGTCTGCCTGTACAGGGGGAATCGATGGGAGATTTAGGTCACCCAGAATGATGCGCAGTTTTTTGGTTGCAGAGGTTGAGATATTTTCTAGTGCGGTGGCCAGGGTTTCATGATGGGCTGAGGGGGGTCTGTAGATTAAGCAAAGTATTGATGTTTTGTTTTCGATCTTGAGTATATCAATGCCTTTGGATTCAGTTAGGGAGGGGCTTGAGAACATGAGGGAGGTTTTGGCAATGACAAGTACTCCTCCTCCTCTCCTGTTGTGACGGGGGCAGTTAAATACTGTGTAGTTGGGATGGGGTAATTGGTTTAGTATTGCTGGGTCAGTGTCAGTGATCCAAGTCTCGGTGACACAGAGGATATCGGGTTTGTTGTCTGTAATGATATCGTGTATGATGTGGGTTTTATTTCTAATGGATCTGGCGTTGATGAGACAGATTGTGATGGGGGTTTGTGATAATTGGTGTGGTTGCTGTTGCTTGTTCTGGTCTTTGTGGCTGTCGGTTTCCTATGTTTATTATGTTTTGTTTTGGAGCTACGTCTATTATGGGGTTTTTCAGTGACCTTAAGCGCAGTGTTCAGGCCTGGGTTGAGTAGGGTTTCATCATGGGCTATGTATGTTGGCCCTAGCGGAGTTAGTAGGGGTAACAGTATTTGGCCATGGATAAGGAAAGGATGCCATCCTATTGCCTGGTGTTGCGTCAAGTGTGGTAAGTATGCGTATGCGGCTAGGGATACGTAGAGGCAGAGAATTACCATATAGGTGATGGGTGCCATGGTTTGTGTGGTTGGGTGTGGTGCAGTTTGTTATGGAAATCCTTGGAGGAGAAATTCTGTGCGAAGGTGGCAGAGGTTATTTACTTGTAGTTTACGGTCATTTGTTAGTTGTCGCACATGTGATGTCTCAATCAGTATATAAAATATAAGTATAACGGGAAAAACTTCTGATACCATGTGAGAGATGAGCAATAAGTGGTTTGGAATTGCAGGTATTACAGAGAGGTATTGCAGGTATTACAGAGAATTACAGAAAGGTATTACAAGTATTACAGGTATTACAGAGAATTGCAGGTATTACAGAGAGGGATTAATCCGTATGGTTATTGCATCTAATTAATGACAAAATCAGGTGGTATGGGAGTGATCGGATTTCATTCCTACAGTAAACATTCCTTCAGTATACTGGTTTGATATAGTACAGTGTATTGAAGTTGCAGGCAGATTGTGAAACTTGTGGGGAAGTTTCTTAAAAGTCCAATAAAGTCAGAAATGTCATACAGTCTGTAGGAGGAAGTTGCAGTATTGTGTTTACCTGAATAGTTTAGTTGTTGTCGTCATTCAGTGCCTGGTCGAGTTGGCGAGCTCAACCCAGGCAGGGGAGCTCGAGCCGTGTGCGGTTGTGGAGGCTTGCGGTTTCGGTGTCAAGATTGGTACTTTAGGAGAGAGATGAAGGGTCTGTGGTTTTTTTGGGACCTGTTTCTTCTGGATTGCCTTAGGGGGAGGCCGGCTGTTATCTCTCTCTTGCGGTCGGGTGGCGAAGCTGTCTCCAGGGCCTAATGGCCAACCGCCTAAGGGCCGACGCCAAAGGGCCCTCTGGCGAGGCCCTCAGGCGCGGGCCCGCCAGGCGCGGGCCCCTGTAGGGACGCCGCTTTTAAGCGGTGCTGGAGCGTGTGTGTGTGTGCCTCCCACTGCCTCCGATTGGGCAGGAGTGCTTGTGGGCTTGCCTCCCACTGCCACCGATTGGGCAGGAGTGAATGTGTGTGTGGTCTCCCACTGCCCCGATCTGGGCAGGAGTGTGTGTGTGTGTGAGCTCCCACTGCCCCGATCTGGGCAGGAGCTGAACCAGGGACCTCTGCTGGACTCAGAAGCGGCTCCCTCGGGGGGTAGGGACGCCGCTTTTAAGCGGTGCTGGAGCGTGTGTGTGTGCCTCCCACTGCCTCCGATTGGGCAGGAGTGCTTGTGGGCTTGCCTCCCACTGCCACTGATTGGGCAGGAGTGAATGTGTGTGTGGTCTCCCACTGCCCCGATCTGGGCAGGAGTGTGTGTGTGTGTGAGCTCCCACTGCTCCGATCTGGGCTCCCCAGCTGTATCATGATCCCTCTCATATATGCCTTCTGTGATAAGGAAGCTTATCATAGCTCAGGTAGGAGCTATAGAAAAGATGTGACTCTGAACAAGCAACCTGTCAGTTCTGGTAGAAGTGAGAAAACAGAATTTTCACATAAAAGACTACCAGTCCCAGAATGCACCAGGTTTCCAGCAGCCATGAGAGGGGCTGAAGGGAGAAAATGTGTGTGCAATCAAGAGAGCTATGAGGTAATTCCTAAGCACTCATCTCAAAGGGCAGGGCCTGATTCAACACAGGTGCGCTGTGTTAGGGAGCAGCACACATTAGAACAGGATAAGAGTAGAGCTTATTCTTCAGATAACAGTTTCAAGAACAGCTTCAGGAAGAGATACAGAGGGGAGAGCTTCAGCAACGGCTACAAGCACCAGTATCACCTGGAGAAACAGAAGCCAAGCCCAGCAGATAGAGAGAGAAGGAAACTCTCTGGAAGGAAGAGAAGGAAGGCCATTGGAAGGTCTGGGAGATTCCAAGGCAGTACTCATACTGGGAGGTATTCCAAAAGCCAGCAGAGCCCATTGGACTGGATTCAGCCAGAGGAATGGAGTGGCAGAGATAGGAATCACCAGTGGCTACCTGGAAGAGAGAAGACTGCATGTGGAAGGGACTTTTCAGACCAAGGCCAGAAGGTATGTGAGAGGAGATCCAGTGTCCAGGGATCAAGATTGGAAGGCTGGACATCAGAATTGGGTTACATATTGGCCAGGCTATACAGAGAGGAATAATGATAGCAGGAGAGGCTCAGGTATGAACACTGATCCAGACCCTATCTATAACAGAGAATGGCAGCAAGGGAATAAGCATTCTCATGATAGTGCCTTAATGAAAGACTCGTCTGTGCCAATGTATAATAGTGACCATATGCTGATTGATACAGCAGATGAAAATACAGTTTACATGGACTGTTCTCTATCTAAATGCTATTGCTAGTTTTCCGTGAGCAAACACATCAGCCATCACAAAGAAACCTAACTTTGTTCTTTATTTCCACTGCAAACAGCTCTTAAAGCAGGATTTGGGCTCACACAGTAGCAGCCAGCCAGCTAAAGGCTTTCAGCTGATCCATTGATAGTAATTAGGGCTGCACCTGATTGTGTGTGTGAGCAAGGGAGAATCACTGCTAAGATCTGCGTGGAAAATAAGCAGAAGTTAACCTAACCAGCAAAGTTTATTCTTTTCTTTGTGCCTTTGTATTTGGTAATTATTTGCTAAGAAAACATTAGCTAATTGCCTGACAAGCTGAAGGTTGTTTTCTGGTTTATTTTGTGATTTTTGTTATCCATTTAAACACTGCAAGCAAGTAACCTCATTTATAGTGCTATCAAGCATACATGTGCTGGGTGAATTAAACCCCATCAATAAAAGAAGTATTTTATTGATCTTACCACTTGGTTTTCACAACTCAAATTATTGTCATCAGCTGTGTTTGGGAGTGAATGAACTACAATACCCACAATACCTTGCAAGAATCATATGAATATATGCATCGTCAAGATTGTGTAAGTTCTCACCCTAGGCAGCCGTCTGACACTTCCCACTGTCCCATACCGTGGCATCCGACACCTCCCCATTGTTTTTCCACGCCAAGTACTCCTTCCATACCTTCCACTTCCATGCCTTCCCCTCCTCCGACTGAATCAGGGCTATATTCCCCCTCCATGCCCCCTTCTTCCCCCCCTCCTCTCCCCCTCTTGACCTCCATTCCCCAGTAATCATCCCATGGTCCGAAAGCAGCACTGGATGCAGTTTTACATTTACCAGTGCTCCCAACTGTCCCCTCTTCCCTAAGAACATGTCTTATCCTCGAATAACTCCCCAGTCTAGGTGTATAGCATGTGTACCCGCGCTCACCAGGGTTCTCCCACCGCCAAATGTCCACCAGACCAAATATTTCCATGCACTTCCTCAGCTCTTTCCCCTCCCGCCAGTGCTTATCCCTCTGATAGTTAGACCTATCATTAGGGCCTACAACAGTTCATATCCCCCCCGATGATCCACTCCCCCCTTGCTTGCTCCTCAAAGTCCTGCAGTGCCTTCCTAAAAAAGAGCCCCTTTTGCCCATTAGGTGCATACAGGTTAATCAACGATACCTCCTTCTGGTCTACTCTCCCCACCACCCACACCACCCTCCCCATGGCATCCCCCCGACCTATAGGGTACAAACTTTATTCTCTTATGCACCAGAATCACCACCCCTCTTTTTTTGGAGTTGTACGGTGCCCCAAACACCTGCTCAAATCCTTGGGCCCTTAATTTCTCCTGCTCCTTGATTAAATGTGTCTCCTGCAGCATGGCAACGTCTATCTTACTCTTGGTCAGCTGTGCTAGAATCCTCTTCCGCTTAATCGGGCTATTAATCCCCCGTACATTATAAGATGCAATTTTATGTCCCCCCATCAAAGACAATCCTGTCTATCCTCCATTTCCCACCCCCACTCCTGACCCCCTGGGTCGGCATCAGCACCGGCACCCCCGCCGCATATTCAACTTGAACCAAACAGAACCAACAATGTTGTTCTCTCCCCTCACAATTTTGTGGTTTTATGACCTCCATTAGCCCCTCTCCTTTCCACTCCTTCGACCCCCTTCACCTGCACCCTTCTCCTTCTTATCTCTCCCCTTCCTTCCCGACCGCCCCACACCCTCCTTCTAACCCCTCTCCCTGCCTCCCCCCCTTTATTCCGCTACCCCTGCCCCTTAGAAACTCTACCATCATGCCCCCTGTTTCAAATATATTACACATATCAGTCATATCATGCATACCCAGCTTGACTAACCGCCCAGCCCCCCTCAAGCAGTCTAAGGAGTCCATTTACAGTCCTTCACTCTCCGGGGCCCAGCCGCCCGCCCTCAGCTCCATCCTCCGCGTCTTGGCTCTCCACTCCGTTCGAGCACTCCATTCTCTCCCGTATCACCCCCTTCTGGGACTTGAGGAATTTCTCCAGCAGGTCTTTGGAACTAAAGAACTTTCTCGATCCATTTACCATCATTGTGATCCTTGCTGGGTACCAAATCGCGATCCGTACCCCCTTTTTCGCCAGGTGGTCTTTCAACCACAATAGGTCCTTCCGTCTTCTTCACTGTCTCTGAGGCCAGGTCCGGGAAAATGTACACTGTCCACTCTCTAAACTGCACACTTCTGGTTCTCCTCGCCACTCTGATTACATACTCTCGATCCTGGAACTGCAGCATTTTCACTATGAGAGCAAGCAGTCTCGCCGACTTCCCCGGCTTAGGCCTCAGTTCTCTATGGGCCCGTTCAATTTCAAACTGCAGCGTCGACGGGGGGTTCGGAAAGCAGGTCGCCAACATGTCTTTCACAAAAGCAATCACATCCTCCCCTTCCACCCCCTCCGGAACTCCAAATATTCTCAGATTTGAACGCCGGTCCCTGTTCTCCGTGTCCTCTGCTTTCGCGTGCAACTAACTGAGTTGCTGTTGCAGGGAGCTCACCACATGCTCCATAGAGGCCTGTGTGTCCTCCGTCTGGCTCACTCTGCTCTCCACTTCCTCCAGGCGCTGCCCGATCGCCACGAGCTTTTCCTCCATCCGGCCACATACTCTGTCCACGATCTCCTCCTTCGACTCCCGAATTTCCCTCAAGATCGCCACCAGGTCTGTTTGGGGCAAATCCTCTCCCTCTGCCTCTCTGGATCCCTCGGAGCTGCTCGGGGATACTGGCGCCGACTGCACTCTCACATTTACCGCTTTTTTTCCCTCCTTCAGCTTTTTCCGCATAGAGCTCTTTTATAGTAGAGCCAGGCTTCACCTTCACCACCTTAGGCATTTGTCGTTCTTCAATGGGGCCAGGAAGGGATCTCCACTACCTAATTAATAGGTGTGCAGCTCAGAGAGCTCTCCTACACGCGTCTCACCGCCTCCGAGGCTAAACCAGAAGTCTTTTTTTTTTTTTTTTTAGCTGTAGGATAGTGTGTGATAGGGCAGTTCTGGGGGGCGGGGTGTTGTACGTTTTCCTTGTGGGGCAGGTTACAGGATAAGAAGGGCAGTTGTGTGGGTATTTGGGGAGGGGGTCAAGCAGTTTGAAGTGTAGTGGAGCAGTTGCGGTGATGTGGTTCCTGGGAGCAGGGCAGTTTGAATGGTGATGTGTCAGCTGTCAGGAGTGTTTTTTCATGGTAGGCTTGGTAGGGCAGTTGCAAGGATTTTTGGGAGGTGGAGTAGTTTGGGGTCCTGACCAATGTTCCCTCTAATTTTCTGTAGGCTGTGTGCACATAAAATATCAGCTGTGCAGCTTTTGAAGGAAGGTTAAAGTTTTGGGCGCAACATAACGACACTCAGCGTTATATACTTTAAAATTTGACTACACGTCAGAATACAGTATGTACACCACATTGATTGCACTAGAAAATATTTTAGAACTTGTGAAAACCGTAAATACACAACAACTTTTAAATTTTAAGACGTCTGTGTTGTTTTCTATCAGAATCAGAACCGTAATTTTTGTGCGCTCTATTGTAAAGTATGTGCGCTCGCTCGGCGAGGTGTGTGCGCGCTCACATGCGCACAGCTTAGAGGGAACAGTGGTCCTGACAGAGTAGATAACAGGGAGAGGGTGTTTGAAAGAAGGAATTCCCTAATTGCTATGTTTCACTGTATGTATGCTACATAAGCTGGAATTTCTCATAGAAATACATTGGGCTAGGGGTTCTTTTTTTTTTTTTCTTTTGCAGAGCTCATTTCTCTGGAACCCGCATCCTGATCTGGCCCGTTTTTAAACTTGATGTGTCTTTTTACCAGTTTTTCTCACATGCCAAGTTTCATCCCATGCGATTATATTTTCAGAGGGTCATTTTGCCCCCGACAGGCACGCCTTGGGCAAGCCACTTAACCCTCCATTGTCTCAGGTACAAAAATATAGATTGTGAGCCCTTCAGCCTGAATGTACACCACTTTGACTGGTAGAAAGGCGGTATATAAGCCTAGCTAAATAAATAAAAAAAAATAAAAGTAGACATTCTCAACTCCTTTTTTTCCCCCAATTTCCATTGGATTGGAAAGAATAAAAAGGGACAGGTGAGAAAGAACAAACAGGCAAGCCAGAAAAGGGAAGAAGTAGCATGAAACAGAAAGCCAGTGCAAAAAGAACAAGAGTAGCAACACAAGCAAATGTGATACAGATAAGACAGACTAGGAAGTTTAGTTGCATAGGATGGAAAGAGCTAGCAGAGAGTTAACGAATGAAGGAGGTCATTCTAGATAGACAGCAGATAAGACTCCAATTACCCAAAGGAGAGAAAATATTCACTGTACCCTCCCTGTTAAGGAGGGGTTGTAAAACATTTACTTGCTGCTGTTTTCTTGCCAGTCTGAACCATGCAGGATACAGTTCAACCTACTGGCTCAAACATGTATTTTCTTAGAAAAAGATCCCATGATGTATTTATTTTGTTGCTTCTCATCTCTTGAGCTGTTTCCCTAGTACTGTTGTAAAGAGTAGTTACTCACCTGTAACAGGTGTTCTCCAGGAGCAGCAGGAATCAGTCCTCACATATGGGTGACATCGACGCCGATGGAGCCCCCGTGCGGAGCATTTCCCCAACTTTCCAAGAAAGCCTTTGGGAATGCAGGCACGCATGCGCGGTCCCCTTCCCGCCTAAAGGTGCCATCTTGCTCAGTCAAATAACATAGCTAAGAGACAGCACATAAAAATGTAAAAAAATTAACTATGTACAACTGCAACTCCCAGGGAGGAGGGAGGGTTGTGAGGACTGATTCCTGCTGCTCCTGGAGAACACCTGTTACAGGTGAGTAACTACTCTTTCTCCAGGACCAAGCAGGAAGTCAGTCCTCACATATGGGTGACTCCCTAGCTCTGGGCTACCAGGAACCCAGGCTGAAAAAGAATTAATTAGACCTTACCTGCTAATTAGTGTTCCTGAAGGAACGACAGTCCAGTCCCTTACTTCTGGGTTGCGTTAACCCTTCCAGCAGCTTGGAGGCTGAGTCTATCTTTTTGAGGATGGGACGGGATAAATACCACTGGCACCACCCACTGATCCCAGTATTCTAATGAAAAAGTAGCTTTAACCCGAAACCAAATAACCAAAAATTAGGAAATACAGCAAACTATTAAAACCCCAGGAGAATACCACCAACCCTCCCCTTTTTAACTGTAGAAGGAAGAAAGGAAAAGGGGGGGGGGGAGAGAAGAGGGGGCGAGAGGGAAGGAGGAGGCCTGTCCGAACTTTCCTTCTCCATGACCTTCTTGACATGCTTCAAGGACTCTTATGCTGCACTTCGGTCCTGACTTCGGTCCGCCGCTCTTCACTTGCCCCCTGAAATACTCGGATACAAGACGACACTGGGAGGGAACAGGGACTGGACTGTCGTTCCTTCAGGAACACTAATTAGCAGGTAAGGTCTAATTAATTCTTCCTTATCGTCACTCCAGTCCAGTCCCTTACTTCTGGGATGTAACAGAGCAGTTCACATTTGGGCGGGTTTCGCTATCCCGGACCGAAGTATTGCCTCACCAAAACGTGCATCAGCTGATCTCTGAACATCCAGCCTATAGTGTTTGGTAAAGGTATGCAGCGAAGACCAGGTAGCCGCTCTGCAAATGTCAAGCGGCGGGACTAAGCTACACTCCGCCCAAGAGGTAGCCTGTGACCGCGTTGAATGTGCGCGCAGACCCCCTGGGACCTGCTTCCCCTTCAGGATATAGGCAGAAGCAATAGCTTCCTTGATCCACCTAGAGATAGATGCCTTGGCCGCCGCCTCCCCCTTGTGCGGCCCTCCAAATAGAATGAATAAACGTTCCGACCTCCGGAAGGGCGCCGTGCGGGAGAGATAAAGCTTCAACGCTCTCTGAACATCCAGGAGCCGTAGCTTTCTGGCATCACCCTCTCGCTCATCTGCCGAGAAGGCCGGGAGTGACACTGACTGGTTCACGTGGAAAGGAGAGATGACCTTGGGTAAGAAGGAAGGAACTGTCCGCAAGACCACCTTATCTCTGAAGAATGAAAGAAATGGGGGCCGCGAAGACAAAGCTTGCAGTTCGGAAACGCGTCTGGCCGAGCAGATGGCGACAAGAAAGACCGTCTTGAGTGTCAAATCCTTTAGGGAGGCTCTCTTAGCTGGCTCGAACGGCTCCCTGGTCAGGGCATTTAACACCAGATTGAGATCCCAAGGGGGAATCACCGACCTTTGCTGCGGGCGCAGGCGCCTAACCGCTCTTAGGAACCTGGCTACGTCCACGTGATCCCCTAAGGACTTTCCACGGACCTTACCTCTGTAACAAGAGATAGCAGCTAACTGAACCCGCAAGGAGCTGGGCGCTAGGCCCTTATCGAATCCTGCTTATAAAAATTCTAGAACCTCCGGGACTGAGGCCGACAGAGGTTTCTTCTGGCGCTCCTCACACCAGGCTTCGAAGATGCGCCAAACTCTTACGTAGGAGAGACAGGTCGACCGCTTTCGTGAGCTCAACAAGGTAGAGATTACCGATCCTGAGTACACCCGCTTCCGGAGCCGCGCCCTTTCAATAGCCAAGCCGTAAGCGAGAATCGATCCATCAGCACCGGCCCCTGTCTCAAGAGACCCTTTCTGCAGGGGAGACGCCAGGGCCGGTCGACCGATAATCTCACTAGGTCCACATACCAGGGGCGACGAGGCCAGTCTGGAGCAATGAGGATTACCAACCATCGGTGGGCTTCCACTCGCTGCAGAAGCTTTCCGATGAGGGCCCAAGGGGGGAATACATACAGAAGCCCCTCCGAAGGCCACCTCTGGGCTAGAGCGTCTAAGCCTTCGGACATCCTTTCCTTCCTTCGGCTGAAAAATCTGCTTGCCTTGGCTGAAGCATACCGCGCCATGAGATCCATGACTGGTGGACCCCAAAGGGCTACCACCTGATCGAAAACGTCCTGGTCCAGCTCCCACTCCCCATGGTCGATCTTGAACCTGCTGAGGTAATCGGCGGTAGCGTTGTCCGTTCCGGCTACATGCTGGGCCGAAAGAGCCATTAACTTGCCCTCGGCCCACCGGAACAGGCTGTGCGCTTCCTTCTCCAAGGAGGGACTGCTTGTACCTCCCTGGCGATTGATGTAAGCCACCGCGGTGACGTTGTCTGAGAAAACGCAAACTGCCCTCTGACGGACTAAGGGTTTGAGTGCCCTGAGCGCCAGGGCTACCGCTCGCAGCTCCAACCTGTTGATGGACCACTGAGACTCCATTAAGGACCACTGACCCTGGACGAACTGGTCCTCGCAATGAGCTCCCCAGCCCGCTAGACTGGCATCCGTCGTCAGCAGTAACCAGTGCGGTGGTTCGAGAGGCATCCCGCGATCCAGGTTCCGAGGACACCGCCACCACTGGAGGACACTCTTGGTGCGAGGCGCACAAGGTAGCCGCATAGCTAACGGGTGAAGTTGGTGAGACCAACGACGCAACAGGGCCCGCTGCAGAGGGCGCATGTGAGCTCTGGCCCACGGGACTACCTCTATAGTTGCCGCCATGGTTCCCAGCAATTGGAGGTAATGCCACGCCGTAGGGTTTCGCCTGGCCAGGAATTGTTCCACCAGGATCCTTAGGTCCCTTGCCCTCTTTTTGGACAGAAAAACTCTTCCTATTCTGGTGTTGAATTTCGCTCCGAGGTATTCGAGCTCTTGAGAGGGCACCAACCTGCTCTTTGCCCGGTTGATGACCCATCCTAACTCCTTCAGGACTTCCACCACTCTGGCAGTAGTTGAGCGACTCTCCTCTTCTGACTTCGCCCGGATCAGCCAATCGTCCAGGTAGGGGTGCACCAAGATTCCCTCTTTTCTGAGAGCCGCCGCCACCACTACCATTATTTTGGTGAAGGTCCGAGGGGCCGTCGCTAGCCCGAAGGGCAGTGCCCTGAATTGAAAATGACCTTTTGGTACCACAAATCTCAGGAACTGCTGATGTGAGCTTCGAACCGGGATATGCATGTAGGCTTCCGTCAAATCCAAGGACGTCAGGAACTCCCCGCTCCTTACGGCCACGATGACCGACTTTAGAGTTTCCATCCGGAAATGAGGCACTTTGAGACAGCGATTGACTTGCTTTAGATCTAGGATCGGGCGAAAAGACCCTTCCTTCTTTGGTACTACAAAATAAATTGAGTACCGACCGGAACCGCATTGGTGCGGTGGAACAGGAGACACCGCTCCGAGCGCCCTGAGTCTTGAAAGTGTGACATCTATCGCCGCTCTCTTTGCCGGAGATCCGCAGGGAGACTGAACAAAGGCCGGTCATATTTGCTTTGCAAATTCGAGAGCATAACCCTCTCGGATCACTTCTACAACCCATTGATCGGATGTGACCCGGGACCAGGCGGGAAGGAACTGCTTTAACCGGCCCCCCACCTGCAGCTCCCCCACCTGGGCCCTCGTTTTCTCATTGTGGTTTTCTAGGTCCCGCAGAGGAGGAGGCTCCAAAACCTCTCCCTGCTCCACGAAACCCTCTGAAACTTTGGCCCCTTGGAGAGAAACGGCCCTTAGGAAAGGAATTTGCTCTGGCTGGACGAAACCTCTGGGTATCCCTAGGCTAGCTCCGCACCGGGGCTGGTACACGAGCTTGCTTCGGTCTGTCCTCCGGCAGCCTGCCCCCTTTAGATTCGCCAAGGTCCTTTACCAATTTGTCTAAGTCTTCTCCAAACAACAACTTCCCCTTGAAGGGTAGACGACTCAGGCGCGCCTTTGACGAGGCATCGGCTGCCCAATTTCGTAGCCATAAGTATCGCCTAGCTGCTACGACCGATGCCATGTTTTTAGCCAGGCTCCTGATGAGGTCATACTGGCTATCCACTAGGTAGGTAGCTCCGGACTCCAACTTAGCTGAAATCAACTGAGCATCCCCGGGGAGACACTCAGACAGCTGGAGTTGCTGAGCCCATCTCAAACAGGCCAGGGCCACCCAAGCCCCGGAAACCGAGGCCTGTAAGGCGAGAGCACTGATATCAAAGGTCTGCTTCAGCAGAGTATCCAATCTTCTATCCTGGGAATCCTTCAATGCCGCGCTACCCTCGACCGGGATCGTCGTCTTCTTTGTCACCACCGATACCGCTGCATCCACCCTGGGCAATCTCAGTTGTCTGATTCCGGCAAAGGGTAAAGCCGTGTCATAGCGTGCACGCCCCTTAAACTAGATTCTGGTTGATCCCACTCCTCCTGGATCATCTGACGCACTACTCTGTGAACGGGGAAAACCTTTTGGGATCTCCTGACCGCCTGGATCAAAGGATCTTCCAACGCTTCCTCCACTGCTGGGGCGTCGGAGGTCACATTGAGCACCTTGAGGGACTCGTTAATTAGCGCCGGGAGCTCCTCCCGCCGAAAAACCCTCACTATGTGGGATTGGTCTTCTTCTGGAATCTCTCCCTCTTCGAGCTCCCCTTCTTCTTCTCCCAGCTCCTTGTCCGAGACCTCCTCCTCAGGCGTGTCCTGGGAAAAGGACGATAGAGGCTCCTGACCCGCCAACCTTGCGCGTTTGGGTGGGGCCTCAGAGATTTGGCGGTTAATCTTCAGTGGCCTAGTCCCCAGACTTTCCAGCGCTGCGCCTGACTCCGCAGCCCCAAATCCTTTCTTGCGCATGCAATATGCCTTGTGCAGTAAGAGGACGAAGTCCGGAGAGAATAGGCTATCGGCACTCCCCTCCTCCGTAGCCGTTAGGGGAAGGGAAGGGAAGGAGACCGGCAATCCCGAGGTGGAAGGCGGAGGAGAATGGGGATCATTTTCCCCTTCCAGAGGGTCCCCTGACCCCTGTGCCGTTTGAGACATGGCTAAATGAATATCTTGCTCCACCGAGGCAGCTTCTGCAGCACAACCCCTGCAGATTCCTGACTCGGCTGTAGTACCCCTGCAAATGCCACAGGACGGGCAACGCGTTTTGACAGTCATGTCCTATTCAGAGCCAGACCCGAATGTATAGCTTTGCAAATCCAAGAGCAACTAACAAATTAAGTAAAATAAATTAAATTAGATTGAAAAAAACAAACAAATCAAATCAAAGGTTTGTAGACGTTCTGATAGGGAAGGCCAACCCCCCAGAGCGCCCTTCCCCCTCCCTGGCTGTAAACTACTAGGGAGGTAATAAGGGAAAACCCCTAGATCACTGAAACGAAACAAAACCAATAAAACTAAATTTATCCCCCGTTAATAAATCTTCCCCAGTACTTGCTGTTTTGAAGAATTCCAACAGCGCGATGCTCCGCGGAAGGCCGCTACACTCCGGGGGCTCGCACGTGGTAGGCCGCGGCCACGTGGAGCACTACCCGGTCGGCGTCTCTGCCGGACTCTCCTATTCTTGCCTGCAGAGCCTGATCGGCAACAGGGACAGGCTTTGCCGTGGCGATCGACCCCGACGCTCCTGAACTGCCGAGGCCCAGCCGGAGGAGTGGGGGAAAGTCGTGCTGCCGCCTCAAGCGCTCAGCCACCAGGGGGCTTCGGCACGAGGCAAGGCAGGACTCCGGAGAGGACGAATCACTAGCCGGGAGGATGCGGCTTTGCGGTTCTCACCACCGCTGTCAGTGAATCCTCTGCTCGGTAGGCCCAGGCACCGCCGCAGACAACAAGCTCCTCTTCTGTTCGGGAGGAGGGGGAGGGGGGGGGAGAGGGGAATGGTGGTTTAAAGGAGCAGTTCAAAAAGAAGATTTTTAAGACCCGAATGTTAAGAGAAATCAAATAAATTAGATTAAGTTAAATCAAATTAAAACAAATTAAATTAAATTATATTAAAGGAAAAACAGAGACTCCAGTAAGCCCTTGGCTTACGGAACCCTCCAGCTGCTTGGAGGCTGAGAATACTGGGATCAGTGGGTGGTGCCAGTGGTATTTATCCCGTCCCATCCTCAAAAGGATAGACTCAGCCTCCAAGCTGCTGGAAGGGTTACGCAACCTAGAAGTAAGGGACTGGACTGGAGTGACGATAAGGAATAGAGCTCCCTCTAGCCTCAACAGCCGAGAAAGGATTTCACTGAAACATACCTCGACCGGTAGCCCAACCAGAGGGCTGGAGGGTAGGAGTTGCCTAAACCTCAAAGAGACTCCGGAGGACCGCCTGACCGAAAGCACTGTCCCTAAGGGACTCTCTCTCCAAGCAGTAGTGGGCTGCAAAAGTCTGGCTTGAGGACCAAGTTGCAGCCCTGCAGATGTCTGCCAACGGTACAGAGCGGAGATGAGCCACTGAGGCAGCCATTGCCCTGACCCTGCAAAGGAAGGTCAGCCACCCTATAAGCCCAGGGGATACAGTCAGCCACCCAAATGGACAAGGCAGGCTTGGACACAGGCACCCCCAAGTTATTGGGGTCAAAAGATACAAAGAGCTGAGTAGCCCTCCTATGCCCCTGCGTACGCTCAAGGTAGAAGGATAAGGCCCTCCTACAGTCCAGGGTATGCAGGACTGTCTCAGCCCGGCTGGCATGGGGCCTAGGGAAGAAGCACCTCCTGGTTGAGATGGAAAGAGGAGACAACCTTGGGGAGGAACTTAGGGTGAGTCCTAAGGACTACCCTGTTCCTATAGAAGCGAGTGTAAGGCCTGTCACAGACCAGGGTCTGAAGTTCACTCACTTGCCTGGCTGAAGTCAAGGCCACGAGAAACAGAGTCTTCCAAGAAAGGAAGCGGAGAGGACATGTAGCCATTGGCTCGAAAGGTAGGCAAGTCAGTTGCTGCAAGACCACATTCAACTCCCACTCAGGGGCTGGTGGACGTAGAGGAGGCTTGAGCAACAGTAAGCCTCTGAGAAACCTGGACACTAAGGGATGAACTGACAAAGAGTGTCCCTCCATCCTTGAGTGGTGAGCTGCCAGAGCAGAGGGGTGGACCCGAACAGAATTGGATTTTAAGCCCTGATTGGACAAGTGCAGAAGGTACTGGAGCACTACAGACACAGTGCAGTCGAAAGGATCCTCCTGGCGTTGCTGACACCACAAGGAGAACCTCCTCCACTTCAGGGCATATGTTTTCCTGGTAGACTGCTTCCTAGAAGCCAAGAGTACCTCTTCTACTTCCAGAGGTAGGCCCCAGGGAGCCAAGACTACCCTTGCAGCCTCCAGGCCATCAGATTGAGAGATTTGAGATTGGGATGCAGAAGAGAACCCTGATCCTGAGAGAGGAGGTCGGGTTGGAAGCCCAGAGGCATGGGTGTCTCCACTGCCAGTTGAAGTAGCAGGGGGAACCAGGGCTGCCTCGGCCACCTGGGAGCAACCAGAAGGACTGAGGCCTTGTCCTGTAGAATCTTGAACAAGGTTCGGACCACCGGGGGCGTGGGAGGAAACGCATACAGCAGGCCCTGGGACCAGGAAATCAGAAAAGCATCCGCCGCCTCCCTTAGGGGATGCGGCTGCCTGGAACAGAACCTGGGCAGCTGGTGATTTAGGGGACTGGCAAAGAGATCCATGGATGGAAGTCCCCATTTCAGGAAGATCTTTTGAACCACTAAGGGATGCAGCTGCCACTCGTGGGGCTGCAGAATCCTGCTTAATCTGTCTGCCAGGAAGTTCTCCTGGCCAGGAAGATAAACAGCCCTCAGCAACATCTGGTGCCTGAGGGCAAAGAAGCAAAGGGCCTGTGCTTCCAGGCACAGGGGTTTGGACCCCGTGCCGCCCTGTTTGTTCACATAGAACATGGCTACTTGGTTGTCTGTCTGAACTAGAACAGACTGGTGAGCCAGAGTGTGAGAAAAAGCCTTGAGGGCTAGGCGAACTGCCCGCAGTTCTAGTAGGTTGATCTGTTACGTGGCTTCCCATGGGGACCAGAGGTCCTGAGTGCAGCTCCCTTGACAGTGTGCACCCCAGCCCTGCAAGGAGGCATCTGTTGTCAACACCACTGAGGGGACAGGCATTTGAAATGGCACTCCCTGAAGCAAGTTGGGGAGGTGCAGCCACCACTGAAGGGAAGCCAGGAATGGCTTGGACACCCTGATCTTGTCTGCTAGACTCCCAGTGGCTTGTGTCCACTGAGTTCTGAAGCACCACTGTGCAGGCCGCATGTGGAGCCGGGCATTGGGGGTCACATGAACAGTCAAGGCCATGTGTCCTAGGAGCTGCAAACAGAGCCTGGCAGGAGCCCTGGGTAGGCTGAGAAACCGGGATGCCAACTCCAGAAGCCTTTAAGCTCTTGCCTGCAGAGAGTCTAGCCTTGCCCCTATGAACTCCAGGTTCTGGGAGGGGAGCAAAGTGGACTTTGCGAAGTTTATGACAAAGCCTAGGTCTTGGAGGAGTGTGACAGTCCTGGAGGTGGCCTGCCTGGCCTCCTGGTAAGTCTGATCTCGGATGAGCCAGTCGTCCAGATAGGGGAAGACAAAAACCCCTTGATTTCTCAAGTAGGCCGCCACCACAGCTAGGCACTTTGGGGCGGAGGTTAGGCCAAAGGGCAGTACTCTGTACTGATAATGGTTTCCTCCCACAACAAACCTGAGGTACTTTCTGTGGTCTGGATGAATGAGGATGTGGGTGTACGCATCCTTTAGATCTAAGGAGCATAGCCAATCTCCCTGCTGGAGGTAGGGCAGAAGTGTTCCAAGAGTAAAACCTATACGCAAAAACAAGGAATCCCACAAGGTTTTGCATTGTCAGCTCTACTCTAACATATATTTACAACCTATATGCCACATCATAGACCCCCTGGACTTCTCCAATATCAAATCATGCTTCACTAAAATGACGCAATGGCTAAATGAACATAATCTACACATTAACTTCAAGAAAACAGAAGCATTATTTGTTTCTAGAAATCAAAAATTTACCCCCCAACAGAAATAAAAATTGAAAACATAAGCATCCCCATAAAAGATGAAATAAGATATCTTGGCGTTATCATAGACAGAACGTTAAGTCTAACACACATCAGGAATACAACACACACAATATATAATAAATTAAGATATCTTAAAAATCTGGACTTCAGATCAGTCCTTCAAGCCCTGATCCTGCCTCACTTAGATTTTAGTAACATAATTCTTCAAGGTATTCCAAAACATGCTTTACACCAACTAAAAGTAGCACAACATGTTGCTGCAAGAATGCTTATAAATGCAGGTCCAACTGAACACATAACCCCTATACTGTACAAACTTCACTGGTTACCTATACAAAGTAGGATAAACTATAAAGTTATCATAACAATGTTCAAACTGATAAGAGATATAGCCCCATCATATCTAACTGATCTACTGACAATTCATTCAAGGACCAGAACAGTGAGACAAAGGAACCTGAACACACTACTTGTTCCAAACAACTTTTCAAAACTCAATAAAACTACAACAAATATATATATAGTTACATAATGTACATAGTTTCCCTTTATTACCAAGTTCAAATTCCTGTTACTTGTAAAATGCACTATAGTTTTTCTGTATGTATATGTTTGGTTCCATGTAAACCGCGCTGATGATAATAGTGCGGTATATAAGAGATGTTAAATAAATAAATAATAAAAATAAAAATAAATAGGGCATTCAGCTTCAATGCTCCTTTAATATGGAACGCTCTGCCGGATAAACTCAGAGATATCACAGATCTTTCAGCATTTCGAAAATATCTTAAAACTCACCTATTTATAGAGTACTTTGGAGATTCATTCCCAATAGATGAAATATTTCCCACTTAAACTCATGTATACTCATATTCATCAATTCACAACTTACTTTTTCCTTTTTCTTACTCTATCTTACAATACCCAATTCTCCACATTATCACATTTACTCTTTACACTAATAATTCTAGTGAACTACAATACATTTTTCCTTGCTCAGATAACATTTTTGAAATTTGTAAATATTTAAATCTGTATATATGTTTAAACTATCTATATATCTAATCAGCATTTACTCAGCATTGTAACCCTCAAATTACCATTTTTATTGTAATTTCAATTGTTTGAATAAGTTTCAATGTAATGTTCAAGTTTTGTTCTATGTAAACCGCTTTGATTTTTCTGAAAGGCGGTATATAAAACTGTTCAATAAATAAATAAATAAATAAAGCAGCATCTTGAACTTTTCCTTCACCAAGAACTTGTTGAGGTTCCTGAGATCCAGGATAGGCCTTAGGCCATCGGTTCTTTTTGGCACCAGAAAATACCTGGAGTAAAACCCTTGCCCCTGTAGGCGAGGAGGTACAGGCTTCACCGCTCTGTCCAGAAGCAGACCCTGAAGTTCTTGGAGGAGGAGGTGGGTGTGCAGGAGAGGCCACAGAGGTTCTCCTGGGAAGTAGACAGGAGGTAGCTGCTGAAAATGAAGCATATAGCCCTGGTGAATGATGCTTAGAACCCAAGCATCTCCTGTAATGGGTGGCCACTGGTGGGCAAGCAGGGCTAAGCGACCTCCCGTGCAGGGATGGGACAGCAGGGGCAGAGAGGCTATGCCTTGGGAGTCAAAACCCCCCTCCCTGCTGGGTAGGAGCAGGAGCCGGAGGCTTGGGGGTCTTCTGCCTATGGGGCCCATGTCCCTGCCCCTTGGCCTGCTGCCCCTGAGGGGGAGCCGGGGAGCCCTGGTACTGAGGGAAAGGTTTGTAGGCAGACACCTTTCTCGGGTAGGAGGACTTTTTACCCGAGCCCTTCTTTTTGTGGGAAGGGGCAGAAGTCTTTCTGGACAGTCTAATCCTGGTCAGGTGCTCGGTTTCGAGCTCAGCCGCCTTCTCGGCCATGGGTTTGCCAAACAGGTTCTCACCTCGGCAAGGGACATCGACCAACTTGTCCTGTACCCAAGGCTTGAGGTCCGATGACTGCAGCCATGCCTGGCATCGGGCTGCAATGCCAGCGGCCGCCGTACGAGCCAAAGCCTCGAAACCATCGTAGGCCGCTCGGGACATGAATTTGGAGCAGTCCCGTATTCCTGAGGACAAAGACTGGAACCTCTGCAAAGGTTCCCCGGAGAGGCTAGCAGAGAACCCGGCAAGTTCCTTTGCCAGGTCTCGGAGGTACATGCCCATGTACAGCTGGAAGGACTGGACACGGCAAGCAAGCATCGAACCCTGGAAGCACTTTCTGCCAAAAGCATCCAGGTTTTGGGTCTACCGGTCGGGGGGTACCGCAGAGTGCATCTTCTGGCTCTTCAGATGATGCATGGCCGATTCCACCACCATGGAATGGTGCAGCAGCTGCGCCTTTTGGAAGCCAGGGCTCTTACAAAGTCGATAAATGGAATTGACTCGCTTGCTCAAGACCGGCGCCGAGGCCGGTGCCTCCCACATCCGGAAGAGGAGCCGTTCCAGCATCGGAGGAACCGGTACAGTAAAGGCCTCCTTCGGAGGAGAATCGTACTGGAGGGCTTCGAGCTCCTCGGCTCGAGGCTCCTCCTCAGGGTCCGCGGGGATCGCCAAGGCTTTGGCCATGTCCCGCACGAACTCCGAGAACCGGGTGTCCTCCGGAGGGGACCTACTCCGGGGCTCGGACTGCGGTGAGTCCGACGGGACGCACCGAGTCCGGAAGGTGTCGGGGACTCCTCATCCTCCGTCTCCCAGGCTGACTCATCCGAAGAGGAGTCGAGGGGCTCCGACCGCACGGGTCGAGGTGGCACCCGCCCCGACACCGAAGGCACCGGCGTCGACACCCTCGGTTCCGAGCGGGAGGTCAAGGGAGACCTTGACTGAGGACGACTTCGAGCCTTCATGGTCTCAAGTATCGGCTCGGTCTCCGGGGTCGACTTCGATGTCGATGTCCCGGTGGTTGGGGCCGATGCACCAGCGAGGCTGGCCATCAGTGCCCACTGCTGCTCCATGAAGGCAGACAGTCTGCACTCCAAGGCTGTCATCCTGAGTCCAAGCTCAGGAGACTCAGCAGCTACCGACTTGGGCCCGGACATCGGCTCCCTCGGGGGAGAGTCCACGAGGACTACAGGACTTACATGTCCGACGGTCTCCGGCTCTACACGAGGTACTTTGGACGGTTTCTCCTGCTCCAAAGGCCCGGGACGGCGGTCGGGGGTCTTAGACCTGGCCCTCGAGGAACCAGGGACCTCTTCCGACGCCGCCCTCGCGAGCCGCTTCTTCCTCTTGCGTTCCCGGTCGGGGGACCCCCTTTCGGAGGAACCCCGGCGATGCTCGGGATCCAACTCCCGAGACATCGAGGCCTCAGACGAGGTCCGGGCCTGGCCGGAGGCAGAGTCCGAAAAAATCCGTTCTCTCTGGTAATGATGGCTTCGAAGCGCCTTGGAGGACATCTTCCCAAACGGGCCACAGATCATGGGATCATGATCTGGGCCGAGGCACCGAAGGCAGCAGTCGTGTGTGTCAGTGAGAGACATTAGTTTCTTGCACTGATCACACTTTTTGAAACCACTGGAAGCCATCGGGGAAAAAAGGGCCCCTGCGAGGTCAAAAGACCAGCCTTCCAGGGAAAAACAGAAAAAAGGGCGCGAACACCAGCCACGAAGGGCAAAAACCGAAAAGTCAAAAACAGACTCGATACCGGTGTACCGAACCCAGCGGGGAGGGGAACCGGCATCGAACTCGGAGAAAAAGGTGAAGAAATCTTCAAACAAAGGTCAACTTTTCCCGGGTGACTAGGACGAACGTCCGAAGGGCTCCACAGAAAAAGAGAGACTGAGCAAGATGGCACCTTTAGGCGGGAAGGGGACCGCGCATGCGTGCCTGCATTCCCAACGGCTTTCTTGGAAAGCTGGGGAAATGCTCTGCATGGGGGCTCCATCGGTGTCGATGTCACCCATATGTGAGGACTGACTTCCTGCTTGGTCCTGGAGAAAGGATAAATGCTAAGCAAAAACTAGAAAAGGCCACAAAATAGACCATCAACCTACAATACACTCTTACCAAATCCACACCATCATGTAGACCAGTTAGATTGGCTTTGGCCCAAACTGACAAGGCGTTAAGAAATTAATAGGTCAGAAAAGGTCTTTAGTTATCTATTTGCCAGTATATACCAAGGAGAGATCCAACTGAACCATATCCTACTCGTGCTGATTAACCATCACTAGCAGAAATCTTCTTAAGAACAAAAATAAATGCTATGATGGGTTAAATTGTCCCTGATGTCCAGCATTCTGTCTTTAGCAGTGGCTAATTTATATCACATGCAGGTATTCATCCAATCTTAAATAGGGAAATCCAGTCACAGAGGGGCATAAACCAAGTCTACCTGGCTAAGAGCTGCTAATACGCCTGCCCTGTAGAAACTTGTCCAAACTTTGCTTTAAAGCCAGCTATCATCTTAGCCTTGACTACATCCTCTGACAACAAATTTCATAGCTTAACTGTGTGGTGACTGAAAAAACTCATGTATTAAATCTGTTATTAGTTAATGTCTTGTGAGTATGGAAGACTAGGCATTCAAGTAGCAGATAAAAGGTAATGTGCACAAGTGCAAAGTGATGCATTTGGATTATTCTTCCCTAAACAATAGCTGCATGATGCTAGACTGCACATTAGGTGTAACCCCTAGGATCTAGGTGTGGATCTAATAATATGCCTAGTGTACAGTGCAGGCCAAAAAGTAAACAAAATGGTAGAGCTATTAGGAAAGGAATGAAGAATAAAACAGATCATCATAATGTCTCGTCATCACTCCATGGTTCGATTGCACCTCAAGTACTGTGTGGAATTCAAGTCGCCACATCTCAAAAGAGATATGTAATAGAATGATTTCTATGGAGGAAAGACAAAAGTCAGTTTCGAGAAGAGACTGTTGAAGACCTAAACATGCAACATTTTTGAAGTCAAGGTATTTTGCTTCAAATATTGATTCCAAACAATCTTCTGTACTAGGAATCTGTTGCCACCGACCATGGCAACTCCCCCTATTTAGGTCCATGAAATAAAATTTTGAATAGACAGCTGGAAACCTCAATGATAGTGGTATAGAAATTGCTGCTCTTTATTTGGTTTGGAGGAGTGCGGATTTAGTTTATTTTCTTCCTTGGTTTTTCAGAACCATTACAACCAAGGCTGTGTGATTTGGCACAGTTTGCATTCATTGACAACTACATGGGCAGCCTCTCTCAGGGTCTCTTCATTCTCATCTCTTGGGACTTGAGCAAAGAAAAATGTTTTGTGCGTGGATCAAAATATTCTATAATCTTTTAATTACACTCAACACCTGTGAAAGCAAATTGGACAGCATATGGAGATCAAATTGAGACATCTAGGTCGGGACATGCATAATTCTGTGGGTTCTTAAGAAAACGCTCTGCCAAACATGAAACCTTTTGTAAAACACATGTAGACATAAATGGTGCATGTGTATTTGTCAAAAGAGTCAGAGGAGCTATTTTACAATTCTACATGTGAGGAAGGGGGAGGTGGAGAACAAAAAAGACTGAGGAAACTCTGCATCTTACAAATGTAAACTGTTATTTTGCAAGCGAGCACATCTCTAAAAAAATAAAAAATATATATATATCATTGATGGAGAAGAAATGGTAATAATTGACAACTTTAACCTATTTGGATAAACAATCAATAAAGAAATGACAAGCAGTCAAGAAATCAGATGACACATTGCTCTTGGTAGAATGGCTATGAAGGACCTAGAGAAGTTTCTCCTTTCCATACAAAGATTTGACTTGTCCAAGCCATGGTATTTTCAATAGCATCATATGGATATGAAAGTCGGACAGTGAAAAAGACAAACAGCAAGAAAATTGATGCCTTTGAATTATGGTGCTGTGTATACCATGGATTGCACAAAGAACAAACTAGTCAGTATTAGAGAAGATCAAACCTAAGCTTTCTTTAGAAGCTCAGATGACAAGACTTTGACTTTCACACTTTTGACACATCATGCAAAGAGCGATCGTTAGAGAAAGCATAGATACTCACCTGTAACAGGTGATCTCCGGGAACAGCAGGAATTTAGTCCTCACATATGGGTATTGTCGGTACCGACGGAGCCTGCCTGGGAACGCTCCCCAGCATCCAATTAGAAAGCTTTGGGAGCATCCCACAGCGCCTGCGTGCTGCCTTCCCGCCTTTCCCAACTGCCTCTCTCCAGTTGAGTTTTCAAGCTGAGACAAAGAGAGAGAGAGGGAAAGGAAAAGAGAAAAATAGAGAGATACAACTTCTAGGGGAGGTGGGTAGGTTGTGAGGACTAAATTCCTGCTGTTCCCGGAGATCACCTGTTACAGGTGAGTAACTATGCTATCTCCAGGAACAAGCAGGAATGTAGTCATCACATATGGGGACTCCCTAGCTTTAGATGGCAGGGAGAGACCCCAGAAGTTGTGTGTCCCTGAGAAGGGCTCCAGTTCCCCCCATGGATCTCTGGCATCCTACCAGGGATGGTGGGTAGGAATTGAATAGGTATGGAACAGGTGTTGGAGAACAGCCTGACCAAAACAAGGCATCCCGGCGGGAGTCCTTGTCCAAGCAGTAATGGGCTGTGAAGGTATGAACCGAGGCCCAGGTGGCTGCTCGACAGATGTCGTCGATAGACACAGAGTGTAGATGAGCCATTGAAGTTGCCATGCCTCTCACATTGTGAGCTGTGACATGGCCCTCCAGAGGAAGATTCTTACTCTGATAGGTAAAGGCTATACACTGAGCAATCCAATTAGATAGTGTTCTGTTGGAGACTGGAAGTCCCAAATGAGAAGGATCAAAAGCAACAAAGAGTTGAGAGGACTTTCTATGTTGCTGTGTTCTTTGTAAGTAAAAGGCTAAAGCTCTTTTACAGTCCAAAGTATGAAGGTTCCTTTCTGCATTTGATGCATGAGGCCTTGGAAAGAACACAGGTAGGTAGACCGCTTGGTTTAGATGAAAAGGCGAGACCACCTTTGTCATAAAGCGTGGATGAGTCCTAAGGACTATCTTGTCATGATGGAACCTTGTATAAGATGGATCAGCTACTAGTGCTTGCAACTCACTGACGCGACGTGCTGATGTGATTGCAATGAGAAAGATAACCCTCCAAGAAAGGAATTTCAAGGAGGTAGTAGCTAGGGGTTCGAAAAGTGGCTTCATGAGCTGACCAAGAACCAAATTTAAGTCCCATGCCACAGGTGGTGGCTTTATGGAAGGCTTAGTTAGCAGAAGGCCTCTCATAAATCTTGCTATAAGAGGATGGGAGGAGATAGGTTGTCCATTTAGGTGCTTGAAGGAAGCTGCAATAGCACTCAAGACTAACTCAGTGAGAGTCCATTTAAGTCCTGCATTGGATAAATGAAGGAGATACTCCAGTAATGATTCCAGAGGTATGGCACTGGGGTTAAGACCCTTCTGCGAACACCATACGGTAAACCTTTTCCACTTGAAAGCATAAGAGCGTCTTGTGGAAGGCTTCCTGGAAGCATAAAGGATATCCTTTATTTGCTGAGGGAGGTAAAGATCATGGAGATCTAGGCCTTCAGCAACCAAGCCCTGAGATGCAGAGACTGGGGATTGGGATGCCATAACATTCCGTCCTCCTGAGATAGGAGATCTGGAGCAGACCCTAACTCCAGGGAGGGAGCTTGAGAGAGCTGTAGAAGCAGAGGGTACCACACTTGCCGAGGCCAATGTGGAGCTATGAGATTCATACAGCCTCTGTCTCTCTGAAGCTTGAAGAGGGTTTGGGCAATCAAGGGAATGGGTGGAAAGGCATACAGGAAGTCTTGACCCCAGTAAAGGAGGAAGGTATCCCTGGCCTGAGAACCCTGAGCCGGCATTCTGGAGCAGAACCGGGGAGGTTTGGCATTCAACAGACTTGCAAAGAGGTCTATGTCCGGGGTTCCCAAAATTTGAAAAATCTTGGCCACCTGGTCTGCATGTAGAGACCATTTGTGTGGAAGCAGAACTCGACTGAATTTGTCTGCCCAAGAGTTTTGTATGCCTGGAAGATACACTGCCAGGAGATGAATCTGATGCTCTCTGGCGAGGGCCCATAGTCGCAAAGCTTCATTGCAAAGCGACAGAGAGCCTGTTCCTCCCTGATTGTTCACGTAGAACATGGCTACTTGATTGTCCGTATGAATGAGGACTGTCTTGTAGCTGAGCAGGGTGTGGAATACTCGAAGGGCAAGGAAGATTGCTCTGAGCTCCAAGAGACTGATATGTAGATGAGTCTCCTGTGGAGACCTGGTGCCTTGGGTGGAGAGGTCTTGTACATGAGCTCCCCAACCCATCGGAGAAGCATCTGTTGTGAGAGTTGCCTGGGGTGAGGGTTGTTGGAAAGGGGACCCCAGCAACAGGTTTTGAGTGGACCTCCACCACTGGAGGGACAAAACAAGCCGACTTGTGTTTGCTATTTTATCTGACAGGCACCCTGATGCCTGGGTCCACTGAGTGGATAAAGTCCACTGGGCTGCCCTCATATGGAGGCGAGCATAGGGAACCACATGCACGGTAGATGCCATGTGGCCTAGTAGTTGTAGCATTTCTCGGGCAGTGAGATGAGACTTTAGCACTGCTTGAGAAGCTAACTGCACCATGCGAAGGCAACAGGCCTGGGGGAGATAGGCCCTTGCCCTTCTGGTATCCAGCAAAGCTCCTATAAACTCTAGAGACTGAATGAGAGTTAGACTGGACTTTGGGATATTTATTACCAGACCCAAATACTGAAGGATACACATCGTGCAGGATAGAGAAGTCCTGGCCTCTGACTCTGTTGGGGCTCGAATGAGCCAATCATCTAAGTAAGGGAAGATGAATATCCCTAGAGTGCGGAGAAATGCTGCTACCACAGCCATGCATTTCGTGAACACCCTTGGTGCTGAGGCCAGGCCGAAGGGAAGCACCCTATATTGGTAGTGCTGTCCTTGAAAAAGGAACCGAAGGAACCTTCTGTGAGTTGGATGGATGAGAACATGGGTGTATGCATCCTTGAGATCTAGAGAACATAGCAAATCCTGACTCTGAAGGTATGGCAGCAGCGTTCCTAGAAAAATCATCTTGAATTTCTCCTTGACAAGGAATTTGTTCAATTCTCTGAGGTCCAAGATAGATCTGTATCCCCCTGTTTTCTTTGGGATAAGGAAATAAGGGGAGTAAAACCCTGTACCCTGTTGATGGATGGGTACTTCTTCTATTGCCCCTTGGGCAAGAAGCATAGTGACCACCTGACCTAACAGGTTGATGAGAGAGGTCAGAGAATTGAATTGCCTTATCACTATGGGAGGGGGCATGCTTGAAAAATGAAGCTTGTACTCCTCTTTTATGATGGAGTGTGTCCAATGCTCTGCTGTTATTTGCCCCCATCTGGGGGCAAAGTGACAACCTTCCTGGAATGGTGGAAGGCTCTGGTCCAATGAGAGCCAGGAAGGCTAAGTTCTCTAGCTGAAAGTCAAAGGCCTTGTGGAGGCTGAGACTGCTGGGACGGCTGAGGCTTAGCAGTCTTTGCTTTTCTTTGTTTGGGTGTTTGATGACCTTTCCTGACAAGCTGACCTGCAGAACGTCCCTGCTGAGAATAAGCAGGATAATACTTTTTCTTTTTAGAAAAGAATGGTTTCTTAAAAGCTTTCTTTCTTGCAGGATCAGCTGTGGAGTTGGACAATCTATCCAAGGTGGCGTTGTCAGCATCCAACTCATTGGCCTTTTCCTGCCAATTTTTACCAAACAGGTTCTCACCAGTACGAGGAATATTTCCCAGTTTATCTTGTACCCAGAGCTCCAGATCAGATGCCTGGAGCCAAGCAATTCTACGTGCACCTATGGCAATGGCAGAGGTTCTGCTTATGCACTCAAAACAGTCAAAAGCTGCACGGTTGACAAATTTAGAAACATCTTGGGCATGTTTGACCAATGTGAGAAAATCCGGTCTTCTATCCTCCGGAAGAAGAGGACTCAAAGCCTCTAAATCTCCTGTGACTTCCTTCAGTAACATTCCCATATATAGACTATAGGAACTGATCCTGGCAGAAAGCATGGAAGCTTGGAAGACACGACGTCCAAAAGCATCCAAAGTTCTGCACCCACGTCCTGGAGGATTAGAGGCATGCCTCTTTGCACTCTTGATCCTTCTCGTAGCTGATTCCACTACAATAGAGTGGTGAGGAAGCTGAGTTTTCTGGAAACCAGGACAAGGAGGGACTCAATACAGAGTATCCAGTCTACGAGAATGAGGAGAGGTGGTAAGAGGTGTCTCCCACATTCTTAACATGAGATCATGCAAGATCTCATGGATGGGCAAGGTAGCTGCCTCCTTAGGAGTTTTAGGATATTGTAAAATTTCCAACTCCTTTGCTCTGGGCTCTGTTTCAGGTGCCACAGTAATGGACAGACCTCGAGCCACCTCCCTGATGAAATACTGAAAGGAAATGTCCTCTGGAGGAGACATCCTACGTTTAGGGGAGGAAGGCTCCTCTGGGAGAAGTATTCCCGCATCGACAGAACTGTCAGAATCCTCAGATTCCTCTGAGGACTCGAAGTACCTTCTGTCAGGATGCTCTTGAAGAGCCCGATACCCGTACCGACTGAAGTCGGTACCGGGAGTAATCGGTACCGGAAGGCATCGGATGACTGGGTGCCGGCAATGCGGACACCTATGTCGATGCTATCAGTACCGATACCGATACCGGTGCCGGAGTCGGTGCCGGTTGAAAAGTCTGACGCGGTTCCGAGGGCGTCGACGCTGCAAGGAGAGCCACTAGACGTCGCTCAATAGCCAGGAACCTCTGGTCTATCGACGCTGCCGATGCCTGGATGTCGGTACCGGAGAAGACCGCTGGTACCCCAGAGCATGGCACCAGTAGTCTGCCGAGGTCGAGGCCTTGAGAACATCCTGGAGCCCCAATAATGCTTTGGAAGTCGAAGCCTCCCGCTGGGGCAATTTTGCCGGTGCAGAATCCTCAAGGGCAACGCCAGAGGCATCTCAATGCTTAGAAGGAGATCTACCCTTTGAGGAACAGCTAGACTTATGTTTAGTTACCTGAGATCCACGGGAGGAAGACGAAGCTCTGGAAGACGTCGATGCCACTGAAGCTGCATCAGAGGGAAACAGGGTACTGAGCTTGGCGGCTCGGTTCTGTCGACCTCTCTTGGACATCATGGCACAGGCCATACACTCCGAGATGGAATGGTCAGGACCTAAACATTTCAGACACCACTCATGGGTGTCGGTGACGGAGATAGTACCGCCACACTTGGTGCACTTTTTAGAACCCGAGGAGGGTTTTTCCATTATGGAAAAAAAAAAACCTTGGGCCTAAGGCCCAAAATGGCATGTGCATCTGGAAAAAATGGGAAAGTACTACGAATTTTTTTTTTTTTTTAAAGAAAAGAAAGAAAGAAAAACCGGCGGTACCGGTAAAGTGTCGAGGAAGGCAGACGCGACCACAAAAAGGAGAAAAATTTTCTGCGGTGACAGAAACACGACCTGCTGGCTCCACGGAAAACAAAGAACTGCAGTTGGGAAAGGCGGGAAGGCAGCACGCAGGCGCTGTGGGATGCTCCCAAAAGCTTTCTAATTGGACGCTGGGGAGCGTTCCCGCGCAGGCTCAGTCGGTACCGACGATACCCATATGTGATGACTACATTCCTGCTTGTTCCTGGAGATAGACATCATGCTTGGCAAGGTAGAAGGTCAACACAAAAGAGGAAGGCCAGCAATGAGATGGCTCGATACAACAACTGCAGCTATGAGTGCCACTCTATCAGCAATTAGCCATCTGACTGAAGACTGAACATAGTTTAGGACAACTATCCAGAGGGTCGCCATGAGCCGATGGTACGTAAAAAGCAGGCATGGTCGGCACAAGCACACTTCAGTGGCTGTAGCGAGAGTGAGGAGTGTCATCTGAGTGACTGAGCGGCATAAGGAAACACGCTGCATAGGAGGAAGGGCTTAGGGTGGCTCTTTATGTGATGCTGGCAGGAAAGTGAATCTATCGTTTGTCTTTCTTCTGGGAGGAGTCGGTTCGGGTGCCAGGAGAAGCTGTTGGGAGGCGGAGGTCCAAGATTGCACTGGTCTCCTGAGAGTAGGAGAATCATAGGGAACCAAGGAAATGCAGCCTTGGGGGGAGAGGCCTAGAGAGACTGGGGCCAGCTGTATATGCATATATCCAAGAACTGTGAGCCTGCATTTTTCTGTCAGCCATGTGTGGAGAGAGTGCAGAGTACAGAGCTGGTTGCTGTGCTTTGTTGCGTGCCTGCTGAAGCCGGGAGCTTACAAATATGAAGAGTTGACCAGGTAAATTTAATGCTGTCATCCTCATCTCCACTGAAAACTTGTTACTTACTCCTTCACATCCATCACACGTCACTGATGCAGATCTAAGTCTTCCCTCCCTCACCTCCAGTGTATATCAGCACTGGAGCCTCAAACTTATTTTGCCACCGATGATCGCTTTCCCCGCCTGATGAAGAGGAAAGGGCTAGAGGCACCCCCTTTTTTCATCCTCAGGCTGGCTTTGATTGGGAAGATCTAAAACTACTAAAAAAGAGACCAGCTAGAAAGTGGAGAGATGGCTGAAAAAGACAGAGGGTGATGGGATGGGGAAAGAATGAAGGGTATCAGCCTTGGGGATTAGGCTGGAAGGGAGGGAGAGACTGGATGAATGACTGAATCTGAGGCGGGTAAGGAAGAGAACTGATGGTGTGAACCTGGCAGAGGTGAGCCTGGCAGGGCAGTGAGAGAAGAAGAATGAACTAGTGGGAAGGGGGGCTTGGAGGAGTGCTTGAATCCGTAGGTATAGAAAGGATGAGTCTATGGAAGAGAAAGAAGGGATAAGGGGGAGGGGGTGAAGAGTAGTCAAAGGAGGTGATCCCGAAGGCTGACAGCAGTTGAGAGAGAGGGAATAATTCTGGGGAAGTGAACCAGGGAAGGAGAGAGGCAAGAGATAGAATGAGCTTGGAAAACTTGAGAATGAGGGTTGTGGGAGTGAACCTGGGGAGGTTATGAGAAAGAAAGTCAGTCAGGGATGAGTAGATGAGTGAGTCTGAGGTTGGGTGAACTTGTGATGGGAGGGTAAAAAAGAAAGCGGGTAAGCCTAGGAAAGGAGAGAGGGAGGGGATTAGTCTAAGAAGAAATGAAGAGAGATGAGAGAAGGTAGATGTATAGGCTGGATGAAAAGATGGCATGAGAGAGGGGAAGGAAAGGATGAGAGCAGATAGAAGGGAGGGACGAGAATGCGGTGATACACACATTTCACTCAATCCTTCACTATTAATGCAGGCACACATTCACCTACCTCCCACTTAGCCACATACCCACTCCCATTCACTCATACACATACCCCAACTATAACATGAAGATATTCCCCTGGCTACCCACTGTAATACACCACACCCAGCAACTCATCACCCATGCTGTCACAAGTCATTTACTACCCATGCAGTCACCCATCCCCCATACTTAAATCCACTTGGTTATACACTTGTACACAAAAGTCTCAATTATACACTTAAAGACATCCTCTTGCCTCTACCATCCTTTCCTTATCCTCCACCTAAAGAGAGGAAGTCTGCCCAGATGGCTCAGTGGCTGTGCTGCAGAACATTTGAGAAGTGTGTTTGCAGGCCTGTGTGTCTCAAGCATAGTAAGTACACCAGATAATTACTTTGAGAAGCATAGATTTACATATTTATATGTTACAGAATCTTTAACACAATGAATATTCTGATTATTATGTTTGAAGGATTATCAAAAGGGACTGCTACCGCTGGAAAGTAATCTGCACTTTTAAGTATTTACCTTCTGGAAAATTCTCTAAATCTTGGGGAAAAGGGAATTATTTGCATTAAAGCTGATAAATCTGTGTATTTTAGAATTCAGCGTATTTGTTAACTCAGTCAGGACTTGGTACCACCAGAGAGCTTTTAATTTCAATCAGAGTATAGCTCAGCATAGAAAGAAGAATAGGGTAAATATTATTAAGACAAAAGAAAAATTGTTCTTGGAGACCTTTACAAAGGAGCCTTCCAGTTAGGAGGCAAGAGACCTGTGAAATTGTTTTTAAATAGATGTTAAAGCCAAGTGACAGATCAAAGAGGCAATTTGAAAAGCTCCCTCTATCAAACCAAGGGTTGGGTGAATCATCCAGGAATTTTATAAGAGATTCATTTAGAAGCATAGACCAGGGCACTCTGTAGCAAGCCCGTTTTTACCAAGAGTTCTTTCCCTCTCATTCACCCTAGGCATACTTTTTGCTTTATAGGCTCTTAGACCTATTATAGGGGACAAGGTGATCAAATTCACTTTCAGGTTCAGCTGGTTATCCTCACCATGAATAGGTCAATTAAGGCCCTGAAATGAATTAATCTTGAGGTGAGCAAAGTCCTTTAAACTTATTAGGTATAGTCATATCAGTAAACAACTTAAATGGCTAAATAAAACCTGAAAACTAAGATGCAGACAACAGTCCAGCAGCAAAATGGGGGCTATCCAGTCTTTTGCACTGAGTGTCACATGTACGATTTTCTCCCAGCTGGTAAGGGGTCTTATGTGTGCACTAGGTGCAAGGAGCTTTTTGCCCTCAGAGAACATCCAATCTCTGGAGGTTAGAGAGCAGACTTGGAGGACCTAAGGAAGAAAGAGAGGCCTATAGATGAGACCTACAGGGATGTAGTACTGAAAGTCCCACCTCCAGTCTGGCAGTCTCTCAGTTGCAATAGAGGAGAGAGGTCACATGAAAGGAGATCATCATCTTGGTGAGACAGGAGATGATCCTATAGCTTGGACCTGTCCTCCAGGTGATATAAAACCTTCTCGTATCAAAGGGTTTTCTCCAGGGACATGTGCCCATGAGGGAAGGGTTAGGACAGCCATTTTAGTTGGCAATTCAATCATTAGACATGCAGATGGCTGGGTAGCTGGTGAACGTGAGGAGCACCTGAAAACATACCTGACTGGTGCGAAGGTAGCAGACCTCGCATGCCATCTAGACAAGGTTTTAGATAGTACTTGGGAGGAGCCTGCTGTCTTGGTAAATGTTGGTATCAATGCCAAATTATGGGAGGCAGATTCTGGAGGCCAAATTTAGGCTTTTAGGTAGAAAGTTGAAATCCAGAACTTCCAGGGTAGCATTCTCTGAAATCCTTCCGGTCCACAAGCAGGAATCAAAAGGCAGGCAGAGCTCCGGAGTCTCAATTCATGGATGAGGTGAAGGGGCAAGGAAGAGGGTTTTTGATTAGATAGGAACTGGGCATCATTGTGGGAAAGGGAGGGGCTTTTCCAAAAGGATGACCTCCACCCTAACCAGGATGGAACCAGGCTGCTGACATTAACCTTTAAAAAGGAGATAGAGCAGCTTTTAAACTAGATAATAGGGAAAAGCCTACAATCGCCCAACAGTGCATGAAGTAGAAGGATGTATCTTTGAAGGATACTAGTAAAAGAGGGAAGTTAGGGCATCCAGAATTTCAACGTCAGCTACCAAATCTACAGTGACAACATGATATATGCTCCATTCTCTACAACTGCTCCCAACCACTCAAGTCTCACAGCCTGCTTTAAAGAAATAGTCAATTGGCTTCAGCTCTGCAACTTGGTAGTCATTTCAGGAAGATGGAAATTCTCCATGTCACTAGGGACCCCATTTTTACAACCCTCCCACATCCATCAGAATTGATAACACGGAACTTCAGGTCAACACCCAAGTCAAATACTTTGGCATCACTCTGAATCAGCAACTGAACTTCCAAGTCCACGTCCAGAACACTACTAAGCTAGTCTATTATAAGCTAGGAACTCTATGAAACCTACGTTCCCTCCTTTCTATGGAAAATTTCTGCGCAGTGTGCCAAGCTACCATCATCCCCCTCTTCGACTACTGCAACTCTATATACCAGGGATTACCCAAACACATAATCCTACCACTACAACTTGTTCAAAACACCACAGCACGCACTATCTTCGGAGCTTCCAGACACACCAACATCATACCCATACTAAAATACCTCCACTGGCTATCACCTTGAGAATCAGACACAAGGTCCTCACCATTATTCACAAAGTCCAGATCACCACCATCTCTGAGCACCTCCAGACATTAATCAGCACCGTTAAGTACTGATAGGCCATGAAGACAAAGTACACAGAACCTACTTAATCTGCCACCACAGATCAATAAGAGCAGTCAATATGCTTGCCTTTCACACTCTACGCCTCCACCCTCTGGAATGCATTACCCACCACATGACAGAACATCCAATCACCTCAAGACTTTAGAAAAAAAACTGAAGATGTACCTCTTCCAAGAGCACTATGGCACAGAACAACAGAACAGCCCATCGCAGGAACACCCTCTAGCACAGAGCATCCCTCCTACCCCACTACTGTAAGCGTCCATCAAAAACCCCATCTCCTATATTTCTCTGCTCAAAACCAGTTAAATCAATTAAACAAACCAATCCAATAAAGATAAAAGTAACTCAAATGCCTTAAGTACAGAGCAGACAGAGCTGCAAGATAGCGTCGTTACTCACCTGTAACAGGTGATCTCCGGGAACAGCAGGAATTTAGTCTTCACATATGGGTATCGTCGGTACTGACGGAGCCTGCGCGGGAACGCTCTCCAGCGTCCAATAGGAACACTTTAGGGAGCATCCCCCAGCACCTGCGCGCTGCCTTCCCGCCTTTCCAACTGTCCCTCTTCAGTTAAGTTTGTAGCTGAGTGAAAGGATAGAGAGAGAGAGGAAAGAGACAAAGAGATAGAGAGACAACTCCTAGGGGAGGTGGGTGGGTTGTGAAGACTAAATTCCTGCTGTTCCCGGAGATCACCTGTCACAGGTGAGTAACTCTCCAGGAACAAGCAGGAATGTAGTCTTCACATATGGGGATTCCCTAGCTGAAGATGCCAGGGAGATAGCCCCAGGAAAGTGCAAACCCAGAAAGATAGGCATCTTTCCTCCCATGGATCTCTGGCATTCCACCAGGGTTGGTGGGTAGGAGTTGAATTAGGTCTGAAAGAGATTTCGAAGAACAGCTTGGCCAAAGAAGGCATCCTGATGGGAGGCTTTATCCAGGCAGTAGTGGGCTGTGAAGGTGTGTACCGAAGCCCATGTGGCTGCTCGACAAATGTCATCGATATACACTGAGTGGAGATTAGCCGTGGAAGTAGCCATGGCTCTCACATTATGAGCTGTGACATGGTCCTGAAGAGGAAGACCCTTACTCTCATAAGCAAAGGATATGCATTGGGCAATCCATTTAGATAAAGTTCTTTTGGAGACTGGAAGTCCCAAATGACTAGGGTCAAAAGCTATAAAAAGTTGCAAGGACTTTCTATGTTGCTGTGTTCTTTGTATGCAAAAGGCTAAGGCCCTTTTACAATAAAAAGTATGAAGGTTTCTTTCTGCATTAGAGGCATGAGGCCTCGGAAAAAATACAGGAAGATAAACTGATTGATTCAAATGAAAAGGCGAAACCACCTTTGGCATAAAGTGTGGATGAGTTCTAAGAACCACCTTATCATGATGAAACCTAGTATAAGGAGGATCAGCCACTAAAGCTTACAATTCACTAATGAAACATGCAGAGGTGATTGCAATTAGGAAGATGACCTTCCAGGTCAAAATCTTAAGGGCTGTAGTGGCTAAAGGCGGCTTCATAAGCTGCCCGAGAACTAGATTTAGATCCCATGCCATCGGTGGTGGCTTGATGGGAGGTTTGGTTAATAGAAGGCCTCTCATAAATCTTGATAGGAGTGGATGAGAGGAAATTGGTTGTCCAGTCAGAGGCTTATAAGAAGCTGCAATTGCACTAAGATGGACTCTTACTGAATTGGTCTTCAGACCAGAATTTGATAAGTGAAGGAGATACTCTAGTATCAATTCTAAGGGTATGACAAGGGGGTTTAATCCCTTCTTGGAGCACCATATAGTAAAATGTTTCCACTTGAAGGCATAAGATCTTCTTGTGGAAAGTTTCCTAGAAGCCTGAAGGATATCCTTTACCTGTTTGGACAGGTTGAGATCCTGGAGGTCTAAGCCTTCAGCAACCAGGCCGTGAGGTGCAGGGACTGGGGATTCGGGTGCCATAGCGTCCCGTTCTCTTGAGACAGGAGATCTGGAGCATGCCCTAACTCCAGAAGTGCTGTTTGAGAGAGATGTAGAAGCAGGGGATACCACGTTTGGTGTGGCCATCGTGGTGCTATGAGAACCATGCGACCCCCGTCTCTCTGAAGCTTGAAGAGTGTTTTGGGGATAAGGGGAATGGGTGGGGAAGGCATAAAGGAAGTCCTGACTCCAGTGAAGGTGGAAGGCATCCCTTGCCTGACAATTGTGAGCCGGAATCCTGGAACAGAACCGGGGAAGTTTGGCATTCAGTGGACTTGCAAAGAGGTCTATGTCTGGAGTGCCCCAGAGATGAAATATCTTTGCCACCTGGTCTAGGTGGAGGGACCACTCGTGAGGCAGCAGTATTCGACTGAGTCTGTCTGCCCAAAGGTTTTGCATGCTGGAAGATATACCACTAGAAGGTGAATGTGATGCTCTCTGGCGAGGGCCCACAGTCATAAAGCTTCGTTGCATAATGACAGAGAGCCTGTTCCACCCTGCTTGTTCACATAGAACATGGTTACTTGATTGTCCGTCTGGACTAGGACTGTCTTGCAGCTGAGCTGGGCGTGGAATACTCGAAGAGCTAAATAGATTGCTCTTAATTCCAGGAGGTTTATGTGGAGTCCAGGTTCCCTGGGTAGAGCGATGATTCTGGTGTGCTCCCCAACCCACCTGTGATGCATCTGTTGTTAGGGTGGCCTGAAAAAGGGGTTGATGAAAGGGAGACCCCACTGTCAGGTTTTCTAATGATTGCCACCATTGGAGGGACAAAATTAGTCGTCGAGAGTTTATTATTTTGTCCGACAAATGACCTGTGGCCTGTGTCCACTGTGTGGAAAGGGTCCACTGAGTTGCTCGCATGTGGAGGCGAGCATATGGGACTACATGAACTGTGGATGCCATATGTCCCAGTAACTGCAGTAGCTCTCGAGCAGTGAGGGAGGATTTGCCTGCTGCTTGAGAAGCTAGTTGTATTATGCGAAGACACCGGGCCTGTGGAAGAAAAGCCCTTGCCTGTCTGGTATCTAGACAGGCTCTTATGAATTTCAGGCATTGGGAAGGAACAAGTTGGGATTTCGGGAAGTTTATTACCAATCCCAAGTATTGGAGGATTTGCATTGTACGGGACAGTGCAGTGCTGGCCTCTGCAACTGTAGGGGCTTGAATGAGCCAGTCGTCTAAGTAAGGGAAGACGAATATCCCCAGGGTTTGTAAAAATGTAGCTACTACTGCCATGCATTTCGTGAATACCCTTGGTGCTGAAGTCAGGCCAAAGGGAAGAACCCCGTACTGGAAATGTTTTCCCCTGAAAAGGAAACGTAAGAATTTCCTGTGATCTGGATGGATGAGAATGTGAGTGTATGCACCCTTTAAGTCTAGAGAGCAAAGCCAATCCTGGCTTTGAAGGTATGGCAGAAGAGTTCCTAGAGAAATCATTTTGAACTTCTCTCGAAACAGATATTTGTTCAATTCTCTGAGGTCCAGAATGGGTCTGTGTCCTCCTGTTTTCTTTGGAATAAGAAAATAGGGGGAGTAGAACCCTGCACCCCGTTGAAGAATGGGTACTTCCTCTATTGCCCCTTGGGAAAGAAGTGTCGAGACCTCGCGATCTAGCAGATTGTCTGCAGAGGTTTGAGAATTGAATTGCTTTAGAATTGTAGGAGGGGGCATGCTGTGAAAATGAAGCTTGTACCCTTCTCCTACAATGGACAAAGTCCAATCTTCTGCTGTTATCTGATGCCATCTGTTGGCAAAGTGGCATAACCTGCCCGGGATATTGAGGGGTTGGGGACCCCTCAAAGGCAGGAAGGCAAAGCTCTCTAGGAAGGAGTCAAAGCCCTTGAGGGGGCTGAACCTGGAGAGCTGGTTGGGCTCTCGGGCCTTTTGGCTTCTTTTACTGTCTAATTTGTCCCTTTTGGGCAACCTGACCTTGAGTTTGACTCTGCTGGGTATAGGAAGGATAAAACTTCCTCTTTTTGCTGAAAGAGGGTTTTTTATAAGGCTTCTTTTTGGCTGGAGTGGCTGTAGATTTTGACAATTTATCTAGAGTAGTATTGCCAGCATCTAACTCGTTAGCCTTTTCCTGCCAGTTCTTGCCGAAGAGATTCTCCCCGTGCAAGGAATGTTGCCTAACTTGTCCTGTACCCAGGTCTCCAAGTCTGATGCCTGTAGCCAGACATTCCGTCGTGCGCCAATGGCAATAGCAGAGGTTCTGCTGATGCAGTCGAAGCAAAGGCTGCACGATTAACAAACTTGGAGACATCTTGAGCATGCTTAACTAGAGCAAGAAAATCTTGTCTCTTGTCATCTGGGAGAAATGGGCTCATAAGTTCCAAGTCTCCTGTGACTTCCTTGAGGAACATTCCCATATATAGAATATATGAACTGATCCTAGCTGAAAGCATGGAAGCTTGAAAGGTTCGGCGCCCAAAAGCATCCAGAGTCCTGCATTCACGACCTGGAAGATTGGATGCATGCCTCTTTGCACTTTTCATCCTACGCATGGCTGATTCCACTACCACTGAATGGTGTGGCAGTTGAGTTTTTTGAAATCCAGGACATGGCGGAACTCGATACATAGTATCAAGTCTCCTAGAGTGAGGAAAAGTAGTCAGAGGTGTCTCCCACATTCTGAGCATCAAGTCATGCAGAATTTCATGGATAGGCAGAGTGGTTGCCTCCTTAGGAGCTTTAGGATATTGGAGAATTTCCAATTCCTTTGCTCTGGGTTCCTCTTTAGGAGCTACTGTGATTGAAAGACCTTTGGCCATATCACAGATAAAATCCTGAAAAGACATGTCCTCTGGAGGTGACATTCTGCGTTGGGGTGAAGAGGGATCTTCTGGGAGAAACCCTCTAGTACCAGCAGAATTGTCAGAGTCTTCGGAATCGGAGGAATCGAAGTATTCCTGACCCCGATGCTACTGCAAAGCACGGTCCCAGTATCGATCGAAGTCGGTACCGAGATGACCCGATAGCGATCTGTCGATTCCAGCCAGAGATGGCATGGGAAGAGTTCCCACCGGGGCCGGTACCGTCAGTATCGGTACCGGTGTCTGCACCGGTATCAGTACCAGCATCGGTGTCAATACCGGTGCCAGTTGGACCAACGGTACCACAGCTGAAAGAAGAGCTGCGATGCTGCGTTCGATAGCGAGGAACCTCTGGTCTACTGACGCTGCTGATGCCTGGGTGTCGTTACTGGTAAAAACGTCTGGAACCCCTGAGCATGGCACAGGTAGTTCTTGCGAGGTTGGGGTCTCGAGAACATCCTGAAGCCCCATCGATGCTTTGGAAGCCGAAGCCTCCCGCCGGGGCTATTTTGCCAGTGTGGTTCTCTCAAGGGCAATGCCAATGGCCACTCGATGCTTAGCAGGAGAACTACCCTTTGAGGACCGGCTTTTATGTTTAGTTACCTGAGATCCATGGGAGGAAGAAGAGGCCCATGACGATGTTGATGCAATGGATCTGGCATCCGAAGAAAAGAGGGTACCGAGCTTTGCCGCCCGGTTCTGTCTTCCTCTTTTAGTCATCCCCATACAGGAGAGACATTCAGTTTGAGAATGTTCAGGCCCTAAACATTTAAGACACCAATCATGGGTGTCAGTGACGGAAATGGAACCGCCACACTTAGTACATTTTTTTAAAAACCACTAGTTGGTTTTTCCATGTTTTAGGAATATGGGGCCTAGTGCCCAAAATGGCGCCTAGCACCAAAAGAGAAAAGTTTCTGAAGAGAAACAGTTTAAAGCATAAGTTTTTGTTTTTTTGAAAAGAAAAGAAAAGAACTGGCGGTACCGGTAAGCGTCGTGCAGTAGGCAACTGCGACCACAAGAAAACAAATTTAAAGACGGAATTTTCTGCAGTGATAGGGAATAGATCCTGTCGGCTCCGCAGAAAACGAAGAACTGAAGAGGGACAGTTGGAAAGGCGGGAAGGCAGCGCGCGTGTGCTGAGGGATGCTCCCAAAAGCGTTCCTATTGGACGGTGGGGAGCGTTCCCGCGCAGGCTCCGTTGGTACCGACGATACCCATATGTGAAGACTACATTCCTGCTTTTTCCTGGAGATTCCAAATTACCCCCATCATAACCAGATTAATATGAATAAAATACAACCTTTAAAATGCCTGTATGTAAATACTAGAAGTCTAAAAAATAAGATAGGAGAGTTAGAACATAAGATATGCCATACTGGGTCAGACCAAGGTCCATCACAGAGGATCTCTAAAGGTAAAAAGGGGACTGTTGTAGTTGTTATGGAAGGACAGACTAGATAGGCCATGTGGTCTTTTTCTGTCGTCATATTTCTATGTTTCTATCAAGCCCAGTATCCTGTTTCCAACAGTGGCCAATCTAGGTCATACGTACCTAGCAGTTGCCCCAAAAGACACAGGTTCCACAATGCTTGTATTAGGTCAAGCATTGATATCCTGGGTCCCTTCTTCATAATGGTTTATGTACCTTTCCTCCAGGAACTTGTCCAAACCTTTTTTAAACCCAGCTACACTAACAGCCTTTACTACATCCTCCGGTAACAAATTCCAGAGTTTGATTACACATTGAGTGAAAAAATATTTTCTTTTATTAGTCTTAAATAGTTTACCCTGTAGCTTCATTGCATGTCTTTCTATATTCTGATAATGTAAAGCGTAGTTACTTTCCTGTAACAGGTGATCTCCGGGAACAGCAGGAATAAGTCTTGACATATGGGTACCGTCGGCATCGACGGAGCCTGCACGGGAATGCTCCCCAGCGTCCCAAAAGGAAAGCTTTTGGGAGTATCCCACCACGCATGTGTGCTGCCTTCCCGTCCAACTACCTCTCTCACTTCAGTTGAGTTGAAAGCTGAGACCAAAAGGAGAGAAGTAGAAGAAAAATAGAAAGAAAGAAAAAGAAAGACAACTCCTAGGGGAGGTGGGTGGGTTGTGAAGACTTATTCCTGCTGTTCCCGGAGATCACCTGCTACAGGTGAGTAACAACGCTATCTCCAGGAACAAGCAGGAATGTAGTCTTCACATATTGGGACTCCCCAGCTAAAAATGCCTAGAGATGACCCCAGCATGTTGCGGATCTAAGTAAGATGGACCATGCTTCCTCCCAGGGACCTCAGGCATCCAAGAGTGGATGGTGGGAAGGAGTTGATCTAGGAATGGAAGAGATGCAGTAGAACAGCCTGACCGAACAAGGCATCAGGATGGGAGTCCTTGTCTAAACAATAGTGGGCAGTGAAAGTATGTACAGAAGCCCAAGTTGCTGCTTTGCAGATCTCATCAATAGCAACTGAATGAAGATTAGCTGTTGAGGCTGCCATGGCTCTGACATTATGAGCCGTGACATGACCTTCAAGAAGAATTCCCTTACTCTGATAGGTAAAGGAAATACAGTCTGCAATCCACTTAGAGAGAGTTCTCTTAGTGACTGGAAGTCCTAAATGACTAGAGTCAAAAGCCAGAAAAAGTTGAGAAGACTTTCTAAATGGCTGAGTTCTGTGAAGATAAAAAGCCAGAACCCGCTTACAATCTAAGGTATGAAGATTTCTTTCCGCACTGGAGGGATGAGGCCTAGGCAAGAAGACTGGGAGATAAACCGACTGGTTTAAATGAAAAGGTGATGTCACCTTTGACATAAAATGAGGATGAGTCCTCAAGACTACTTTGTCATGATGGAACCTCATATAAGGTGGGTCCAGCCACTAAAGCTTGCGGTTCACTAATGCGTCTTGCAGAAGTGATAGCAATTAGGAAAATAACTTTCCATGAAAGAAACTTTAGCTCCAAAATCGCTAAAGGTTCAAAGGGAGGCTTCATGAGTTGACCCAGAACAAGATTAAGATCCCATGTCACCGGAGGTGGTTCGATGGGAGGTTTAGTTAAAAGGAGACCCCTCATAAATCTTGAAACAAGAGGATGAGAGGAAATTGGTTGTCCATCAAAGGGTTTAATGAGATGCAGCAATAGCACTAAGATGGACCCTAACAGAAATTATCTTGAGACCAGAAGCTGATAAGTGAAGGAGATAGTCCAGAAGGGACTCTACCGGTACCAAGAGGGGATTAAGTCCCCTCTGGGAGCACCAGATTGAGAACCTCTTCCACTTAAAAGCGTAAGAACGCCTTGTGGAAGGTTTTCTGGAAGCCAGAAGAATATCATTCACTTGTTGTGAAAGGCCTAGATCTTGAAGTTCTATGCCTTGAGTAGCCAGGCCTTGAGATGAAGGGACTGGGGATTTGGGTGCAGTAGGGATCCATTATTCTGGGACAGAAGATCCAGAGCACTCCCCAACTCCAGAGGAGTGGCTCGAGAGAGACCTAAGAGAAGAGGATACCATGTTTGTCTTGGCCAGCAGGGAGCTATGAGTATCATGCAACCTCTGTCTCTCTGAAGTTTGAATAAGGTTTTGGGGATCAGGGGAATTGGTGGGAAGGCATAGAGAAAATCCAGGCCCCAATGGAGCAGGATTGCATCCCTTGCTTGACAATTTTGAGCTGGGAGTCTGGAACAGTACCGGGGAAGTTTGGCATTCTGTGGACTTGCAAAGAGGTCTATATCTGATGTTCCCCAGACTTGAAACACTCATGTGGCAACAGGACTCGACTGAGCCTGTCCGCCCAAACGTTTTGAATGCCTGGAAGGTATACTGCCAACACATGAATGTGATGCTCTCTGGCAAAGGCCCACAGTTGCAAAGCTTCGTTGCATAATTGCAGAGAGCCTGTTCCGCCTTGTTTGTTTAGGTAAAACATGGCCACTTGATTGCCGGTTTGCACCAGAACTGTTGGCTTACGAGATGAAAGCAAAAGACTCGAATAGCATTGGAAATGGCCCTTAATTCTAGGAGGTTTATTTGAAGAGAAGCCTCCTGTGGGGTCCAGAGACCCTGGGTAGGCAGATCGCCCAAGTGGGCTCCCCAACCCAACTTGGATGCATCTGTCGTCAGTACAGCCTGAGGTAGGGGTTGCTGAAAAGGAGAGCCTACTGTAAGGTTTTCCAGAGATTGCCACCAATGCAGAGACGCAATCAGGCGTGTGGTAACTCTGATCTTGTCTGACAGGCATCCTGAGGCCTGGGACCATTGGGAAGCTAAGGTCCACTGGGCCGCTTGCATATGAAGGCGAGCATATTGAATTCACATGGACTGTGGATGCCACGTGTCTAGAAGTCGAAGCATCTGTCGAGCATTGAGGAAGGTTTGTAGCACTGCTTGAGATGCTAGTTCGATGATGCGCAGACAACGAGGCTTAGGCAGGAAAGCCTTTGACTGCTGTGTGTCCAAGCGAGCCCCTATAAACTCGAGGGATTGAGATGGGGTGAGCTGGGACTTTGGAAGGTTCATGATCCATCCCAAGTACTGTAGTATGTGCACTGCTCGGGAAAGAGCATGACTTGCCTCTAGAGCTGACGGTGCTCGGATGAGCCAATCGTCTAAGTAAGGGAAGACAAAAATTCCCAGAGTCCTCATAAATGCTGCTACTACTGCCATGCATTTTGTGAAGACCCTTGGAGCAGAGGCCAGCCCGAAAGGAAGGACCCTGTATTGAAAATGTCTTCCCCTGACTAGGAATTGAAGGAATTTTCTGTGATCTGCATGAATAAGGATATGCATGTAAGCATCTCTTAAATCTACAGAACATAGCCAATCTTGCTGGTGAAGGTATGGAAGAAGAGTGCCGAGGGAGATCTTGAACCTCTCTCGGACTAAATATTTGTTCAGTTCTCTGAGGTCCAGGATTGACCTTAGTCCCCCTGACTTCTTTGGAATGAGAAAATAGTGGGAATAGAATCCTGTGCCCTGTTGGGACTTTGGAACCTCTTCTATAGCCCCTTGAGCCAGAAGAGTGGTGATCTCTTGCCACAACAGGTCTGAAACCGGTGGTTGAGATTTGAACTGTTTTATTAGCGAGGATGAGGGCAAGCTGAGGAAATGGAGCTTGTATCCCAGACTCACAATATATAGAGTCCAATTTTCTGAAGTGATTTGTTGCCATCTTTTGGCAAAATGGCAAATACGGCCTGGAATATTTAAAGGTTCTGGGATTAGAAGAGTAAGCATGGCTAAGTCTCTAGACAACAGTCAAAGACACTGAGAAGGCTGGGTCTGCTGAGCCTTCTGAGCTTGTGTCTTTCTTTGTCTAGTTTGTTGTTGCCCCTTCTGGGGAACATGTGTTTGCTGGGTGGAAGATGGATAGAATTTCTTCTTCTTAGAGAAAAAAGGTTTTTTGAAAAACTTTTGCTTGGCTGGGTTAGCTGTAGATTTTGACAACTTGTCTAACGTTGTATTATCAGTGTCAATTTCATTAGCTTTAAGCTGCCAATCCTTACCAAAAAGATTTTCTCCTGTGCAAGGAATGTTACCCAGCTTATCTTGCACCCATTCCTCCAAGTCTGAAGCTTGGAGCCAGGCAATACGAGGTGCTCCTATGGATATAGCAGAGGTTCTGCTAATACATTCAAAACAGTCAAAGGTAGCACGATTCATAAACTTAGAGACATTTTGAGCATGCTTGACCAGTCTCAAATAATCTGTCCATTTATCCTCTTGAAGAAAAGGGTTCAAAAGCTCTAAGTCTTTTGTAATCTACTCAAGAAACATTCCCATGTATAATATATAGGAACTGATTCTTGCTGATAGCATGGAGGACTGAAAACATCGACGACCAAAGGCATCCAGTGTTCACCCTTATCACGACCTGGTGGATTGGAAGAGTGTCATTTAGCACTCTTAATCCGCCTCATGGTGGACTCTACCACCATAGAATGATGTGGTAATTGAGTCTTCTGAAACCCTGGGCAAGGTGGTACTCGATACATAGTGTCAAGACGTCTAGAATATGGAGATACTGTTAAAGGAGCTTCCCACATTCTCAACATTAGATCATGTAAGATCTGGTGTATAGGAAGCATAGCTGCCTCCTTTGGAGCTAAAGGATATTGAAGAATTCACAATTCTTCTGCCCTAGGCTCCTTTTCTGGTACTACTGTAATGGCAAGACCCTTTGCCATATCACGTACAAAATCATGAAAAGACATATCCTCAGGAGGGGACATTCTGCGTTGAGGAGAAGGAGTTGAATCTTTCAAAAGTTCAGCTCTGGTACCGGTGGAATCATCCGAGTCATTGGAATCGGAAGACTCAAAAGGAGGAAGCACCGGGTTCTCCCGAAACAGATGGCGTCGGTACCGCTCGATGTCGGTACCGAAACGATTCGGTGCCTGATCCCCCATGCTGAAGAGATTCCAAACTCGGCATCGGGGGAAGCATGCCTGTTGAAGCAGATACCGAGGGCACTGGCACCGGTGCCTGCGGAACCGTCTGCAGCGACTTTAACGGTATCGAAGTAGCTAAAAGAATCGCTAGACTGCGTTCGATAGCGAGGAGTCTTTTGTCCACTACCAATGCCAGGGTGTTGGTACAGGTGGTAGCAGCCACAACCCCTGAGCATGGTACCAGTAGTTCCATCGAGGCCGAGGCCTCAGGAACATCCTGGAGTCCCGATAAAGCTTTGGAGCCCGAAGACTCCCGCTGGGGCTGTTTTGCTGGTGAAGTATCCTCGAGGGCAACGCTAATGGCATCTCGATGTTTAGAGGGATTTCTACCCTTCGAGGACCAGCTAGTCTTAGAAAACTTGTGGTTAGTTACCAGAGATCCCTGGGAAGAAGTAGAAGCCCTGGAAGACATCGATGCTACAGATATCGTGTCTGAAGCAAAAAGGGCACCGAGTTGATTCGCTCGATTCTGAAGACTTCTTTTAGTCAACTTCCTACAGGAGAGACACTCTGCAAGGCAATGGTCAGGACCTAAACATTTAAGACACCAGTCATGGGTGTCGGTAATAGAAATTGTACAGCCACATTTTGAACATTTTTTAAAACCAGTGGCTGGTTTTTCCATGGTAAGGGAAAAGAGGGCCTAATGCCCAAAATGGCGCCAAGCACCAGAGCAGGGAAAAAATCCCTGAGAAAAGCACTAAAATTAAAATATTTATAGAAGAAAAGAAAGAAAAGCACTGGTGGTACCGGTAGGCGTCGACGGAAGGCAGACACAACCACAAAAAATATAAAAATAAGAAGATTTTCTGCGGTGACAGGGGACATGTCCTGTTGGCTCCGCGGAAAACAAAGAACTGAAGTGAGAGAGGTAGTTGGGCAGGAAGGCAGCACGCATGCGTGGTGGGATGCTCCCAAAAGCTTTCCTTTTGGGATGCTGGGGAGCGTTCCCGCGCAGGCTCAGTTGGTGCCGACGGTACCCATATGTGAAGACTACATTCCTGCTTGTTTCTGGAGATACAATCGATCTACGTTTACCCGTTCCACTCCGTTCATTAATTTATAGACCTCTATCATATCTCCCTCCCCTCAGCCGTCTCTTTTCCAGGTTAAAGAGCCCTAACCTTTTTAGCCTTTCTTCATAAGAGTATCCTTCCATCCCCTTTACCATTTTGGTGGCTCTTCTCTGAACCTTTTCTAATAACGCTATATCCTTTTTAAGATAAGGCGACCAGAATTGCACACAATATTCAAGGTGCGGTCTCACCGTGGAATGATATAGAGGCATTATAATATCCTTTGTTTTATTTTCCATTCCTTTCCTTATGATACCTAGCATTCTATTTGCTCTCTTGGCAGCCGCTGCACACTGGGCCGAGGGTTTTAACATGTTATCCACAATGACACCTAAACCTTTTTCCTGGGTGTGGTTCCTAATGTGGAACCTTGCATCGTGTAACCATAGTTTGGGTTGTTCTTCCCTAGGTGCATAACTTTGCACTTGTCCACATTAAATTTCATCTGCCATTTGGATGCCCAGTCTTCCAATTTATCAAGATCCTCTTGCAATTTTTCACAATCCTCTTGGGTTTTAACAACTTTAACCTGTGGGCAAAGTGGGCCAGCCGGCCTCCTGTGCTAAGAGAAGCCAGCTGAGGAGAAGAGGCATTCTATTTGCTCTCTTGGCCGCCGCTGCACACTGAGCCGAGGGTTTTAACATGGTATCCACAATGACGCCTAAATCTTTTTCCTGGTTGGTGGTTCCTAATATGGAACCTTGCATCGTGTAACCATAGTTTGGGTTGTTCTTCCCTAGGTGCATAACCTTGCACTTGTCCACATTAAATTTCATCTGCCATTTTGATGCCCAGTCTTCCAATTTATCAAGATCCTCTTGCAATTTTTCACAATCCTCTTGGGTTTTAACAACTTTAAATAGTTTTGTGTCATCTGCAAATTTGATAACCTCACTCGTTATTCCACTTTCCAGGTCATTTATGAATATGTCAAAAAGCAGCGGACAAAGCACAGATCCCTGGGGTACACCACTATTCACCTTTCTCCATTGGGAAAATTGGCCATTTAGCCCTACCCTCTGCTTTTTATCTTTTAACCAGTTCCTGATCCACAATAGTACATTGCCTCCTATCCCATGACTCTTTAGTTTTGCCAAAAGTCTCTGATGAGGGACCTTGTCAAAGGCTTTCTGAAAGTCCAGATACACAATATCAACCGACTCACCTTTGTCCACCTGTCTATTCACTCCTTCAAAAAAACATAACAGATTAGTAAGACAAGGTCTTCCTTGTCTAAAGCCATGTTGGCTGTCTTCCATTAGGTCGTGACTATCTACATGCTGAGTAATTTTATTTTTTATGATGGTTTCTACCATTTTTCCCGGTACTGACGTCAGGCTCACCGGTCTGTAGTTTCCTGGATCACCCCTGTAACCCTTTTTAAAAATTGGTGTTACATTGGCGATCTTCCAATCTTCAGGTATTAGAGATGATTTTAATGATAGTTCACAGATTACTGATAGCAGTTCTGCAATCTCATATTTCAGTTCTTTCAACACCCTTGTATGTATACCATCCGGCCCAGGTGATTTGCTACTCTTCAGTTTATCTAATAGTTGTAAGACATCTTCCCGATGTATCGATATTTCCTTCAATTCTTCCGCACCTTTAAATACCACTTCAGTCATGGGTAACATCCCTACATCTTCCTCAGTAAAGACCGAAGCAAAGAATTCATTCAGTCTCTCCGCTATCGCCTTGTCGCCTCTTAGTGCTCCTTTAACCCCCTTTATCATCTAATGGACCAACTGACTCTCTCACAGGTTTTTTGCTACGAATGTACTTGAAAAGGTCTTTATTTCGCGTTTTTGCTTCCGCAGCAAGCTTCTTCTCAAATTCTCTCTTTGCCTGCCTTATCAATGCCTTGCATTTGACTTGCCAGTGCTTGTGCTGTTTCCAGGTTTCGTCGTTTGGCTCTTTTTTCCATTTCCTGAAAGATGCTTTTTTGCAAACAGCCTCTCTGACCTCACCTTTAAACCATGCTGGCAGTTTTTTGGACTTCCTTCCACTTTTCTTGAAGCTTGGAATACAGCTGGTCTGGGCTTCCAAGATAGTATTTTTCAACAACACCTAAGCTTGATGTACGTCTTTAACCTTTGCAACTGCTCCTTTTAGTTTTTTCTTAACTGTTTTCCTCATTTTATCATAGTCTCCCTTTCGAAAGTTAAAAGGTAGTACTGTGGATTTCCTTACTATCCCTCCTCCACTAATTAAATTAAAGGCGATCATGCTATGATCACTATTGCCAAGTGGCTCCAACACCCTTATCTCTTGCACTAGATCTGGTGTTCCACTAAGGACTAGGTCTAATATGGCTTCCCCTCTGGTCGGTTCATGAACCAGCTGCTCCAAGAAGCAGTCATTTATTTCGTCTAGGAACTTTATCTCCCTAGCATGTCCTGACGTGACACTGACCCAGTCGATACCGGGGTAATTGAAATCACCCATTATTATTACTGCGCTGTAACTTTTGTTAGCTTCCTTGATTTCTTTGAGCATTTCATTATCCATTTGGTCATTCTGGCCAGGTGCTCGATAGTACACCCCCACTGCCATCGCCTTCCCCCTTTTATATGGAATTTCAATCCATATAGATTCTACAGCAGATTTTGTTTCCTGCAAAACTTTAATCCTTTCTGAGTCAATGCCCTCTCCAACATAGAGCGCAACCCCTCCACCAATTTGATCAGCTCTATCATTACGATATAGTTTGTACCCAGGTATCACAGTGTCCCACTGGTTGTCCTCCTTCCACCATGTCTCTGATATTCCAATCATATCTAACCTTTCATTTAGTGCTATATATTCTAACTCTCCCATCTTATTCTTTAGACTTCTAGCATTTGCATACAAGCATTTTAGAGAATGTATTTTATTCATGTTAATTTGGCTATTGTTAGACATGGGTAAATTGGGATCTTTAAGCTCTGTCTGCTCCATACTCGAGGGCATTTGGGCTACTTTACTCTTTTGTGGAACCTCTCTGCTTTTGGTAGTATCCTTCAAGGATACTTTCTTCCGAACCATCCGCTCTTGGGCGACTGTCGGCTTTCCCCTAATATCTAGCTTAAAAGCTGCTCTATCTCCTTTTTAAAGGTTAATGCCAGCAGCCTGGTTCCATCCCGGTTAAGGTCTCGAGTATCGGCTCGGTCTCCGGGGTCGACTTAGATATCTCAATGGTCGGGGCAGATGCGCCAGACAGGCTGGCCATCAGTGCCCGCTGCTGCTCCATGAAGGCAGACAGTCTGCACTCCAAGGCTGTCTTCCTGAGACTCAGCTCGGGAGACGCAGCAGCCACTGACTCGGGCCCCGGTGGCACCGGGCCCGACGTCAGCTCTCTGGGAGGAGTGTCCTCGAGGACTACAGGGCTTACGTGTCCTGCAGACTCCGGCTCCACGCAAACTTTGGCAGGCTTCTTTTGTTCCACGGGCCCGGGGGCGACGGTCGGGGGTCTTAGACCTGGCCCTCGAGGAGCCAGGGACCTCTTCCGACGACACCCTCACGAGCCGCTTCTTCGTCTTGCGTTCCCGGTCGGGGGACCCCCTGTCCGAGGAGCCACGATGGCGCTCGGGATCCGAATCCCTAGATGTCGAGGCCTCAGACGAGGTCCGGGCCTGGCCGGAGGCTGAGTCCGAGAAAAGCCTTTCTTTCTGCTGCTGGCGACTTCGTAGTGCCTTAGAAGACATCTTCCCACATGGTCCGCACGTCTTAGGGTCGTGATCAGGACCGAGGCACCGAAGGCAGCAGTCGTGTGTGTCGGTGAGAGACATCAACTTCTTACACCCATCACACTTTTTGAAACCGCTGGAAGCCATCGGGGAAAAAAAGAGTCCCGCGAGGTCAAAGGACCGGCTTTCCAGGGAAAAAGGGAAAAAGGAAAAAAGGGCACGAACGCCAGCCACGACGGGCAAAAACCGAAAAAGAAGAAAACGGGCTCGATACCAGTGTACCGAACCCGGCGGAAGGGGAACCGGCATCGAACCGGAGAAGAAAAATAGTGAGAATCGCCGAAAAAATCAAACTTTTATCCGGGATGACAGGACACACGTCCGGTGGGCTTCTCGGAAAAAGAGAGACTGAGGTAAGATGGCACCTTTAGGCAGGAAGGGAACCGCGCATGCGTGCCTGCATTCCCAAAGGCTTTCATAGAAAGCTGGGGAAATGCTCCGCTGGGGCTTCATCGGCATCGATGACACCCATATGTGAGGACTGACTTCCTGCTTGGTCCTGGAGAAAATATTTTTTCACTTAACATGTAATCAAACTCTGGAATTCATTACAGGAGGATGTAGTAAAAGCTGTTAGTAGAGCTGGGTTTAAAAAAAAGTATGGACCAGGAACTTGTTCAAACAACCATTAAAAAGAGGACCCAGGAAACCCAGGACAAACATTCTGGAACCTGTGCATCTTTTTGGGAACCTGCCATGTACTTGTGACCTGGACTGGCCACTGTTGGAAACAGGATACTGGACTTGATGAATCTTGGTCTGACCCAGTATTGCATTTCTTATGCTTTTATGAGTAATAATTTGCTTTGTTTACCATCTGAGGTTACATGAATTTTCATCTAAAATGGGGTCACACTGGAAAAAAAGTTTGGGAAGCACTGGTCTAATACTTGGTAGTCGGGGGCGGCCCAAGGGGGGTGCGGGGCCATGTGCAGAGACTCGGTGCGGGGCCTCATTTGCATACATATTTGCATAATGCTACCATACACTAACTTTTAGTAAACATGCATCTTAATGAGTGTATGGATAAAGAAAGACTAAAAGATTTCTACATTACTATAATCCAGTGCCAACCGCCAGGCACATTAGGAACTACTGGTCACCAATTCCTCCCCCCGTGATCACATTACGCCCCTTCTGTTTCGTCTTCACTGGTTACCCTTTCCCCACCGTGCCCATTTCAAAATGCTTATCCTGGTTCATAAAGCTCTTCATACAGGCACCCCTCAATACTTAACAGACCTTCTCTCCTTTCACTCCCCCAGGTACACCCCTCGCTCCTTCCCATCTTAACCGCCTCACTCTTCCCTCCCCCTCCCGTACTCACTTACAATCTACCCGTTCCTCTGCTTTCTTTTTTGCTGGTCCTGCCCTCTGGAACTCCCTGCCCTCCGGAACTCCCTGCCCTCCTCACTCCGCCTGGACCCTCACCACCCCACATTTAAACAAAACCTGAAAACTCACCTCTTTTCCCTGGCGTTTGATGTTCCCTCCCCTTTTGTGTGAATCCCATTTGTTCTATCCGCTGCTTTTGTTTTTTGTGATTTGTCTTTATTTATGTTTTGGTCTTGTCCCTCCTGCTTTTATTGCTCTTCTGTCCAGAAATTGTATTTCTTTTCTATTTTACTGGCTTTGGCCTTTTTTTTAAATTTGGTTTTATTGTACATCGCTTTGCTTGCCACTGAAAGGCGGTTTTTATCAAGTAAAATAAAACATAAAACATAAACATACTACAAACACTGCCCGTTTAGAACCCATAGCAAACCCGCCGTATCCTAACAGCACTACCAGGACTCACAAAGCACCATACACCCTACCTATCAAAAAGCAACACTGCAAATATTAAACCAATACATTTCAGAGAACAATACATGACCTACTGGGGAAAGAGAACAAGTGGCAATGTCAAATAGGAATTACATAAACAGAATACCTCAGCTCAGTTACACATGCAGAACATAGACCATCACCAAACAAGGAATCACAATTTAGAAACAGGAAGACAATAATTAAACTGGGAACCCCAAAAGACAAACTTGGAATGTACAACAACACTGTAGAAAAAAACCTATAAATTAATTTCCTCTTGTACTAAACAAAGCGCAGACGTTAATGATGCACATTTCCCAGAGCTGACATATTCCAGTTAATAAATTCAAAATAAAGAGATATTTTTCTACCTTTTGTGCATTTTTTTCAGTTGCAATTGCTCCAGCCACTTTCTTCTGGTTTCTTTGTGTCTTCTGCTAACTCTCCAACGTCTGCTGTCCATTTGTCCTTTCTTCTCTCCTAGTTTATTTCCATTCTCTCTCTACATCTGCTTTAACATACTAATCTTTCTCCTTTTGCTCTTTCCTCATTCCTATTTCATCCACTCAAATTTTACCCCTCCATCCTCAATCCCCACTTACTCTCCCAATATCCGGCCAATTGTAGAATTGTCTTCCGTCCCACACAAAATATTTTTTCCCTCTCCATTTCCCTCTCTCAGCTCCATCCCATTCTAATCCTCACCAAACATCAGCTCCCTTCTAGTTCCAGCCCCACCCAGCATCCGCTCCCTTCTAGTCCCTGCATCAGCCCATTTCCAGTCCTAGCCCCCCATCAGCCCATTTCCAATCCTGTCCTAGCCCCACAATCATCCCATTTCCAGTCCTAGCTCCCCCATCCATTTCCAGTCCTATCCGAGTCCCTCCATCAGCTCATTTCCAATCCAAGCCCCCCATTAGCCCATTCCTAGTCCTTTCTTAGCCCCACCATCAGCCCATGTCAAATCCTAGCTCCCCTCCACTCAGCCTGTTTCCAATCCAAGCCTCCCATGAGCCTACTTCCAGTTCTAGCCCCTACATGAGTCCATTTCAATCCAAGCCCCCACCAACAGCCCATTTCCAATCTTAGCACCCCCCAACAGCCTATTTCCAGTCCCATCCTAGCCCCTCCATCAACCCATTTCCTGTCCTAGCCCCCCCTCACAGCCCATTTCCATTCCAAGCCCCCCTCCCCATCAGCTATTTGCAGTTCAAGCCCCCCTTCCACTCAGCCCATTTCCAGTACTAGCAACCCCCCCCAGCCCATTACCAGTCCTAGCCCCCCCATAGCCCATCACCCCACTTCCAGTCCTAACCCCCCATCACTCCTTCAGTCTTAGCCCCCCCATAGCCCATTACCAGTCCTAACCCCCCATCAGTCCACTTCCAGTCTTAGCCCCCCCATAGCCCATTTCCAGTCCTAACCCCCCCATCAGCCCATTTCCAGTCTTAGCCCCCCCATCAGCCCATTTCCAGTCCTAGCCCCCCCATAGCCCATTACTAGTCCTAACCCCCCCATCAGCCCACTTCCAGTCTTAGCCCCCCCCCCCATAGCCCATTACCAGTCCTAACCGGCAGAGCCCTCCCTGCAGCATCAGCTCCCAAAGTGCGGGCTTTTCAGAGCCGCAAAGGAAAAGTTTCCCTTTCTCGCGGCTCTGTTAATCCCGCCGGGGCTGATGGGATTTCCCATCAGCCCCAGCAGGCTTAACAGAGCCGCGAGAGGTCAGAGCAGCTCTCCCTTCGTGGCTCTGAAAGCTGACGCTGAAGGAGCTGATGCTGTAGGGAGTGCTCTACCGGGCAGGGGGGGGCCCTGCGGGATGCTTGATTCTGCCGCTGTGCAGCAGATTTTTTTTTTAATCTACCTGGGCTGATGCAGAATGTTTTTTGCGCGGGGCCTCCTGAAACGTGGGGCCCTGTGCAAAAAAGCATTCTTGCTCAATGGACGGGCCAGCCCTGTTGGTAGTTAAGATTTAATGTGATTTAATGTGAGGATCTCTAAAGGTAAAAAGTGGACTGTTGTAGTTGTTGTTATGGAAGGACAGACTAGATGGGCCTTGTGGTCTTTTTCTGTCATCATGTTTCTATGTTTCTAAGTACAGAGTCATGTAGAAATCCAAAGGACCAATATGTGATAAGGGGCGAAAGGCTGGTGGACCATAAGTACCACTTCGGGGTTATAAATATCCGAGCACCTCAAGGTGGCGAAACAATGTGACAAAGCAGTGGCCAAAGCCCGAAAGATTCTAGGCAGCATACAAAGAAGCATAACCAGCAGAAGGAAGGAGATACTAATGTTCCTGTAGAAGTCACTGGTGAGGCTTCACTTGGAATTCTGTATTCAGATTGTGTTCAGTTTGGAGACTGCACCTTGCGAAGAATATTAAGACTTGAAAAGATTCAGAGGAAGACGATCAGAATGACATGGGGCCTGTGCCAGAAGACACGAGGAGAGGTTTGAAGACCTAAATGTGTACTCCCTGGAGAAAGGCGGGATAAGGAAGATAAGATACAGATGTTTAAAAATGTAAAGGGTATTAATGAACAAACAAAACGTTTTCAAAGACTGGGAAGCTGTAGAACTAGAGGACATGAAATGAAACTGCAAGGAAGTAAACTCAAAATCGACATCAGGAAATACTTTTTTCACAGAAAGAATGGTGGATGCCTGGAATACCCTCCTAGTGGAGGTAGTGGAGGCAAAAACAGTAACTGAATTCAGAAAGACATGGAACAGACACAGAGGACCATCTTTACAGCAAGAGGATGGAATCAGAGCAAACTCAAATAACTTTTACACTTCAAAAAATAGAGAGGGGTAGGTATCCTGCACAGAGTGACAAGTACAAACATACAACCCTTAAAGGCACAGAGGTGGGTAACCTGCACGGAGTAGTGGGTATACCCCTTGCCACCTCACTGGATAGACTAGATGGATCACATAGGTCTTTATCTGCCGTCACTTACTACGTTACTATGTATAAATGCTACTAAATATAGAGGATGCAATCTTTACTTTCAGTTTGGATGGAGAAATAACATGGGATTTAAGGAGGATAACTCCCTTAGTCCCTTCTGTAAAGGGCTGGCCAAAAGCTGACATTTTACTTACCGGATAACATGCTTTCCTTGAAGCCGCTTACACCAGTCCAGACAAGTGGGTTGTGTTCCACTACCAGCAGAGATATAGAGAGAAAGATCAAAAGGTTTCTGATGACCTCATCCTGCAATCATATCTGGAGCAGCTAGGGGCATACAATCCCAGTATTCATACTGAAGCCACAGAGAAGATTCCTGGCCGAACAGAGTCCCAATGAGGCAACAAGAACCAAATGTCCAAGGAACAGAATATCCTTGGAAAGGAGGACCACCAAGAGGAATATAACCCACAGGGCCAAACCGCAGAAAATAGCAGATCATAACAGCTGTAAACGGGAGCGCTGGTCGTGAATGTCCACAGTCTTGGCAAAGGCAAAAATATTATTATGACTTGCAAAGGAGTGTGGGGGTTGTAGTTCATTCATACCAGAATCAGCCGTTCACAAAATAATGAGTTGTGATGCTCGAGTGTAAGCAAAGAAAAACAGATTTTATTCATGGGGTTAATTCTCCCACACAGATTTACTTGGTAACACAAAAGGACACTTGCTTCAAGTATTGTACTCAGGAAAAACAAAACATGTTATAAGGTAACTGAACTTCTTAAGCAATAAATCAATAAAGACCTTGATGGGAAACAGAAAAGGTCTTTCTGATGGCTCCTGCTAATGACCTTCTTAGCAGTGCTCCAAGGCAAAAACAAACCCAAAAGTAGAAAAAAAACTGTTCTTTATCAAGGATAACTTTCTTCTATTCACACACACAAGGAAGAAGTTTCCTTCTAGAGCTCACGTGCACTTGTGCCTGGCACAATTACAAATAATTAGCCAGCTGCAAACCCCTTGGTTGGTTCACTCTCTCTACGTGGCTCAATCCTACCCTAAAGCTTTCTTGCAGAGACTTTTCTGGGTAGATAAAAGAACAAGATATAGTTCCTTTTGATGGTTGTTGTATTAGTGAGAAACTACTTTAAAACAGCAGCCTAGACAGAGAGCAGTCCATGTATTCCAACTGATCATTTGATAAATCTCCTTCTTCCTTAAATATCATGGAATCAATATCATGGTCTGGCTCAGAGGAATTCCTTAATTGATCACTCTCAGGATAATACTTGTTTCCCTGCTGTCTTCCAGATGAAGAGCTAGGGCATAGATCAAAGTTCATATCTGAGCTTCCCTTGCTGTTAAGTTTCCTCTCCTGGTATCCTGGCCAGTAAGTAGTCCAGCTTTTATGTCCAGCCTTCCAATCAAGATCCCTGGACACTGGGTCTCTCTTCACATACTTTCTTGCACCGGTCTTAGGTCCCCTTCCAAATGCAGCCATCTCCCTCAAAGGTGCCGTTTGGGAGTTCCTGGCTCTATAACCCCAATCCTCTGGCTTCCTCCAGTCCAATGGAGTATGCTTGCCTCTGGAATCACTCCTAACACACGTACTGCTGTGGGCTCCTTCTTTAGACCTCCAAGATGTCTGTCTGTTCTTCCTTCCACATTGCCTCTGCTGTTGTAGTCCTCTCTCTTCTTTCTCCAATGGCTTCTGTTTCTGGATCTGCAGCTTCTGCTTCTCCCTGTGCTGTTTCTCCCTGTTCTGTCTCTGTGTAGAATATCTTTTACTTTTAAAGTGCTTAGAGGGACACTCCACCCTAGCACAGCCCAGGTGTGCTGAGTCAAGCCCTGCCCTTGGAGATGAGTGATTGGGGATTACCTCATAGCTCTCCTGATTGAACACACGTTTCCCCACTTCAGCCCTTCTAGAGGCTGTTTGAAACCTGGTGCATTCTGGGACTGGTAGTCTTTTATGAAAACATTCCGTTTTAGTATTTCTACCAGCAAAGACAGGTTGCTTGTTAAGAGCCAATTCACCTCTTTTATAGCTCCCTCCTGAACTATGATAAGCTTCCTTATCACACAGCCCATTGCAAAACATAGCAGATCAGTGCAGACCATAGCTGATCATAGAGACTGGCCTAGCAAGACTCAAGGAAAGGACATTATCTGGTATATAAATTGTCACCTTCCTTAACATCTTGGTAGGTCAGTCCAGACTAGTGGGACATACCAAAGCTATGCTACCACTGGTTGGGAAGAAGCACGGCAGCCTGCAAAATAACTGCACCGAAGGCCACGTTCTCTCCAGCATGGACAGTGAAGCAGTAATGCTCGACAAAGGTGGAAAGTGACTACCACACTGCTGCCCGACAGATGTCTATGGGGTGACCGAGCTACACTCCACACAGAAGGAAGCCTGAACCTGTATGGCATGCACACACAAACCCTCTGGGACTGGCTAGTTTGGGAACAGATAGGCCAGGGCTATAGTCTCCTTTATTCAACAGCCCAAGATAAACTAAATGGTCGCTACACACACTTACACAGGCCTGCAAAAAAGGACAAAAATAACCTGTTCCAACTTTTGGAAGGAGTCAGCAACCTTCAGGAACCAAAGAAGCCCCTCCCTAATATTCATCCTGGTGAAAGATCTTACTCTTCCCCTGGCATTGTTCCTATGGGGATAAATAATCAAACAAAATCCACTCTTCAGTGATACAAACACAAATCCAAACAAAAGAATCACCAAACAATACCCCCCAAAAAAGTTTTTTATAATAAAGATAGTTTTTTTGTCGGATATCACCGCAGCAGAGCAGAGAAGGAAAACCAATGCTCCCAAGCGGTTCAATCCATTTTATTAACCAAGAAGATATGTCAAATTATTATAAAAGACTTAGCTCAGTCCAATGAAATTCTTTGAAATCCTTGCATAAAATTCCTTGAAGTCTATGGGGATAAAGGCAAACAGACCGCCTGACTGCTGTAGAAAGACATCACTACTTTGGTAAGAAGAGAAAAAAAGGGGCCATAATACATGGCCTCTTCTGAAAAGTGAAATTAGACTTACCTGCTAATTGTAGTTCCTTGAGGAACTCCAGTTCAGTCCTCCACCACTGGGTAGTGCACGTTCTCCTGCAGCATGGAGACTAGACAAGTCAAAACTATGACCTCACTGGATATATGCTGCTGACCTCTCCCATCAGCCCCAGTGTCCTATTAACAAAGCAGACTTAAAGGAACAACAAATAAGTAGCTAAAGCATCAACTCCAACTTTAAACAAAATGTGAAATCAACCGAACTCCCTTAAATAAAGGTGTAACTATCACTGATTACAGCCCCTTTCCTCCGGCACCCCAACAGAGAGAAGTCAGGGAGACAGAAAGAAAGAAGTCAAGAACCAGGGAAGAAGACCCCTACTGATGCTGACAGAGCCAAAAGTTCTTACCCTTTATGATCCTGAACCTCCTACATACCGAACTGACCTGTGAACAAATCATCCCCGGGCGGGAATGAGGACTGAACTGGAGTTTCTCAATAGCCAAGAATCTCTGGTCTATCGACGCTGCCGATGCTTGGGTATCGGTACCGGATGAAGCGGCCGGTACCCCAGAGCATGGCACCAGTAGTTCAGCCAAGGTTGAAGCCTCGAGAACATCCTGGAGCCCCGTTAGTGCTTTGGAAGCCAAAGCTTCTTGCCGGGGCAATTTTGCCAGTGAAAATCCCTCAAGGGCAACGCCAGAGGCATCTCGCTGTCTAGAAGGAGATCTATCCTTTGAGGACTGGCTAGATTTATGTTTAGTTACCTGAGATCCATGAAAGAAGACGTCGATGCCACGGAGACTGCATGGGAAGGAAAAAGGGTGCCAAGTTTAGCAGCTCGGTTCTGCCGGCCCCTTTTCAACATCATCCCACAGGCAACACACTCTGAAATAGAGTGGTCAGGACCTAAACATTTGAGGCACCATGAGTGTGTCGGTGACGGAGATGGTACCACCACACTTTGAACACTTTTTAAAACCCGAAGCGAGTTTTCCATTCTGAAGGAAAAGTTGGGCCTAGTGCTCAAAATGGCGCTTGGCACCTGAAGAGAAAATTACTGGAAAGACTCCAGAAGAAAGTTTTTTTGTTTTGTTTTTTTTTTGAAGAAAAGAAAGAAGAACAACCGGCGGTACCGGTGTAGAGTCGAGGGAAGGCAGACGCGACCACAAAAAAGAATAGAAGGGATTGTTTTCTGCGGTGACAGGATGTGCGACCTGTCGGCTCCGCGGAAAACGAAGAACTGGAGAGGTACAGTTGGGAAAGGCGGGAAGGCAGCACACAGGCACTGTGGGATGCTCCCAAAAGCTTTCCTATTGGACGCTGGGGAGCGTTCCCGTGCAGGCTCCGTCGGTACCGATGATACCCATATGTGAAGACTACATTCCTGCTTGTTTCTGGAGATAATCCTTCTCCTCAGAGTGAGCTCCATTTACCTGTACCCTTTGTCGCCTCCCACTCAACCAATTTCTAACTCAGTCAGTCACTTTAGGGTCCATCCCTAGGGTACTCACAATTTGTTTTTAAGTCACCTGTGCAGAATGGCGTCAAAGGCTTTAATGAAATCTAAGTGCACCACATCTAGGGCTCTCCCTTGGTCAAACTCCCTGGTCACCCAGTCAAAGAAATCAATCAGATTTATCTGACAAGACCTGCCTCTGGTAAACTCATGCTGCATCAAATCCTGCAATCCATTGGACTCCAGAAACCTCACTAGCCTCTGTTTCAATAGTTTCCAATAATTTACTCTTGTGATATACAGCTACTTGGAACTGAAGTACACATTTGATTTATATTTGCAAAGACCTAATCTTTTACTTAGTCTCCTGCTTAATTTTGTAGCAAGGCTATACATTTTAAAGTTACAGGGGCCTTTGCATACTGGGGCTGATTCATAGAAGAAAGATTTCAGTTTGAACTTTTCAGCAGCCATGGTTCTGTTCCAAGCCTGTTTCACAGGGTGTGGTTAATTGAATTCAACTCTGTATCTTGACCAAGTTGATTGATCCAGTTCTGCTCAACAGAGCACAGGGGACTATACAAAGCTAAGCTTTCATATTTTTATCTTAATATACATTTCAGCTTGGGCTATAAGTTTAGGATTACTCAGACTGCCTACATTCCTTGCATAGCCTTTAAATCAGATATCTGAGTGTGCCTTCAGTTCATATAAGGTCTACTAGCCAGGGACACTTAAGTTCCCGCCCGCCCACCCTACCCCTCCCCCCTTAGGATTGCATTGCCTATTTAGTCATCATATACATTGACATCTGTCCTTCAATTAGGTGTTACACACACCTTTAGTTCCTTTTCTCTTTCTCCTAGAACCACTTTAACAGCTTGCCCTATATACCTCAAGTTAGCTGCTATGCATAAAGAACCGACTATTAAAGGAAGAATTAACAGCACTTAAACACACCTTCTCAAGGGCACAAACTGAACAAAATCCATCACTGCTTCCACAAAGAATCAAACAGCCCAGGAACAAATGGATCACAGTGGACTCTGGTAGATTGTGACCTGTAACACGGAGACACCCTCTACATCAAGAGATATCCTCGCATAATGTCTCCTCTGCCTTGGATAGTGAGCATGCCCAATCTGTGGAAACTGAAGTGCCCTTAAATGAAAAAGACTTAATGCCAAATCTACTGATAATGTACCAAATATGAAGAAAAAAAATCACAAAACAGGATACTACTACTACTTGGAGATTCCATCATCAGAGGCACCAACTTGAGAACACAGTTCAAAGGAGAGAAGATGGTCAAATGCCTCCCAGGCTCTTCAGCCAGCAGGAATAAAAACCAAATTTGTTGGTATAGTTAGTGCAGAAAGTGAGCACTCCAAAATTGACATTGTTATCCACATGCGTACAAATGATCTGTCTAGAACCAGTGCCTTGGCAGTTCAAAGGGACTTCCAAACTCTGGGAGAGAAACTCAAGCCCATTGTTAACACTATAGCATTCTCAGAAGTTCTACCCGCTCTTGGTAAGGGGATAGAAAGGCTGCATCGCATAAACAACTTTAACACTAGAAGCCCCAAAGTGTGTCAATTGAGGCAAATGCATCTTCGAAGTTGTATACCAGCGCCACTGCTAGAACCATGTCAGTCAAGGCAGTAGCAAAAGCCAGAAGGATGCTGGATTGCAAACAAAGGAATTACCAGCAGAAATGAAGAGGTACTAATGCCACTGTACAAGTCGCTGGTGAGGCCTCACTTTAAATATTGTGTTCAGTTTTGGAGACCGTATCTCGCAAAGGATATAAAAAGACTGGAAAGGGTTCAGAGGAAGGCGATCAAAATGATTTGGAGCCTGCATCAGGAGACGTATGAGAAGAGACTTGAAGACCTAAATATGTACACTCTGGAGGAGAGGAGGGACAGAGGAGATATAATTCAGACCTTTAAATACTTAAAGAGTATTAAAGGACAAACAAACCTCTTCCAAAGATGGGGAAGCTTTAAAGCTAGAGGGCATAACATGAAGCTGCAAGGGGGTAAACTGAAAGGCAATGTCAGTAAATACGTTTTCACAGAAAGGGTGGTGGATGATTGGAATGCCCTCACGATGGACGTAGTGGGGGCAAAAACAGTGACAGAATTCAAACTGGCATGGGACAGACACTGTGGATCCCTTTATAGCAAAAGGATAAAATAAAAATTAAAACAACTGTTTCAACAAATAAGGGGTGACTTACACTGTGCGGTTAGTACACCCCTAAACAAAGGCATGGGGAGGGGTGACCTGCACAGAGCAGCAGGTGCACCTGCTCTTGCTGCCATGCTGGGCAGACTAGATGGATCATACTGTTCTTTATCTGCCATCATATACTATATTACTCACCAGAGGATAGACTAACTGGCCTGTAGCTCTCAACCTCATCCTTACTTCTATTTTTGCGTAAAGGGGCGACATGTGCCTCTCTCTAGTCCTCTGGGACCACTTCAGACTCTAAAGAAGCACTGAAAAAGCCAATCAGTGGAGCCACTAGATCATCCCCAATTTCTTTCAATATTCTTGGATGTATCCCATCTGGTCCCATCGATCTGCCTACTTTTAATTTAGCTAGTTCCTCATGAACACAGTCTTCTGAAAATTGGTCAAGATCCCCTTCGCTTTTGATCTTATCTGGATGTTTTCTGTGGTCCTGCTCCTGGTCCTTTATCTGTGAACACAGAACAAAAATATTTGAGCAATTCCGCTTTATCCTCATCAGCTTCTACATATTCCTCCCCTTCACCTTTGAGTTTAATAATACCACTTTTACACTTCCTTCTCTAATATATCTGAAAAATGTCTTATCCTCCCATTTTATTCCATTGGCTATTTCTAATTATTTTTGTATCTTTGCTTTCCTGACTACTTTCCTAACTTCTTTAAGTTTTTCTAAATACTGATGTTTGTCTTCCTCTCTGTGATCACTCGTATTTTATGAAGGCCACTTTCTTTTTCTTCACCTTTTCAGCTACTTTGAGAACCATAGTGCCCTCCTTTTCCTTTTACATTTATTTATCTAACAAATGTTTGTTCTAGGAAGAAAAGCACCTTCTGGAGCCGGTGATGAACTCAGCTGCAGGGTACTCTAATGACTGGACACGCTCCAAGTAGCTCTTTTCATAAGTGATTAACCAGTTCACTCTCCAGAAACTCCACCACTCAGGCCAACACCCAAAGAGATTCCAAACTTAACCCGACCTAAACAAGCTGGTCACCAGGCAAGGGTGCACATAGATCCCTTTATGCCGCAGAGCAGCAACAGCCAGAATGATAACCTTGGTAAAGGTCAACAGTACAGAGGACTGACCGAAGGGTAGAACGGCAAACAGTTTGAGCCGAGAACAGAAATGCAGGAAGCACTGGTGATCCTTGAAGAGGAATGTGGAAGGGCACCTCAGTCAAGTCTAGTGATGCAAGCAGCTCTCCTTGCTGGATTGCTCATAGGACCGCCTGCAATGTCTCCATGCAGAGGTGAACACTGATGTCCTTAAGATTCCAAAGTGAGCAAAAAGATTCAAACTTTTTTGACACTACAAACTAAATGGAATAACAGCCCTTACCCCTTTCAGCAGGCGGCACTGGCACTAATGCCTGGAAGCTTAGGAGCCTCCCTCGAATAGTCTGAACGGTGGCTTTCCTGGTCACAGAGCCACATGAAGTAAATCAGGAAGGCAGCTGGGATGGAGTCCCAGGTAAGATGTCAATAATCCACCAGTCCGAAGCTACACCAGCCTACTCCTGGAAGAAAGGAAGGAGATGGCCACCAACCAAAGGCACCCTGGAATGGGCCAAAAAAACCCTGTCATTGCATCTGACACCCAAATCTGGAAGAGGGGGGGAGCCTCACAGGGCTCACAAAAGTCTCTTGGAAGGACTGAGTCCGGGAACAGTAGCAGGAGGGAGGGACAACCTCCTCAGGTTACACTTCTGAGAGTCCTTGAACGTCAATTTATTTATTTTATTTTACTGCTTTTCTATAAGTCAAAGTGGTGTACATTCAAGTACTATATATTTCCCTTGTCCCCGAAAGGCTCACAATCTGTTTTTGTATCTGAGGCAATGGAGTGTTAAGTGGTTTGCCCAAGGCCACAAGGAGCATCTGTGGGACTAGAAACCCCAGCCCTTCCGGCCCAAGGTTGCTATCCTCTAGTGGGATTCAAACCCCTGGCCCTCCAGCCTGAGGCAACTTGCCCCCAACCATTAGGCCACGCCTCTCTCCCACCGTGAATCCTGGTGGCAAGAGCATGGAGAAAGGGACACCAAGGAGGAGGGGCCTTACTTTAAGTCTATCCTGCAGAGATGAGTGGTTTGGATGCTCCTAGCTCCTTTCTCCAAGTTCTCCCCAAATAAAAGCTGCCTCTTGAATTCTGACTTGGATGCAGGATCCACTGTGCCATAGCAAAGCCAAAGTAAGCGACATGCCACCCATAGAAAAGCAATATTTTGGCTGCTATGCAGACCTAATTATACATGGCATCAGACAAGAAAGCTGCTGCTAACTCCAGAAGTATCAACGTGTTATTCCTGAGGAGGAGCCTGAATTCGACGGAGCAGGACATGAGTCGCAAGCCCACCGCCAAATACCATTGGGTGGATGGAGGGTAGAAGAAAAAAACTCTTTAGTAAGGCCTCGATCTTGCAGTCCACTTGATTCTTGGAGGCCTGAACTACCCGCCACTGGAAATGTGGTGTGTCTAGCGATGGCTGTCATGTGCACATCCACCTGTGGTAGCCACATCTGGAGGGTTTACCAACTCCCTGCAAGAGGGGATCGCACTTACAGCTCCTGCTTGGCTGACGCAGCATTCAATAGCCACAGAAAGAGGAAACTATCAAATCAATCAATCAGTGCCGCCAGCTCCTCCTTCCAAAGCAACAGATAAGGGAATCATCCTGATAGTCTGGCGCCACAGGTTCGCCTTTATACATGAGGAGCCAGTGTTCGATCTCTTGGAACTCAAGGCAAGATCCCGAGCAAAGGAGAAATGATCAGAGTTCACTGAATCCATCCTCTTCATGAGTGCTTCTGTGGAGGGGGTCCCTGTAGAGCTCTGTCCACCCTGCAAAGAGGAGGCCTTCCTCTAAATGAGAAGCCACTTATCCAAATTACCACGCCAGAAAAAGCCATGTTTGCTGAAGAGAGGAAAGAAGCCTGGAAATGACAGGCCAGAGGCTTTGAATTCGGCATCATTCTGGTCAGCCCCCTAGCAGGAAGATGACCAGCCACTGTAGGAGCCCACAGGGATACTTCTGGAGGGCTGAGCTCTGATGAGTGGAGAAAGCCAGAGCAGGGGGCACCATCTCTCTCTCCAGCTGACCCCATTGCCACCTGCAGAACTGGAGAGGCAGAACAGAGGTCCATATCCACCAAATGAACAGACAATACCTCAGAGCCTTCATGCCAAGACGGCAGAGAGTGGGGAGCAAGGCAACATCTCCTCCTAGAAGACAAGTGTCTATGCCAAGTAGAGAGGTTTCCAGAAGCAAGCCCTTCTGTCCAACCAAAGCATGAAGTGGTAAGCCATGCTTATAAGGCATGTACAAGAAATTCAGAGGCCCCATGCGTTGGAGATAGTGCTCAGATACTAAAGTGAAGATACCATATACCAATACACAAAGGGTGAAATGTGGGTTAAGGCACAACCCAGCACTACTAACACGCACACACACACAGAACAACTATGAGACAGGAACGCGTGAGAAAAATTAACACGATCACCAGCGGTCCTACTCTCAGACCAGACAATTGTCCCACCAAATAGATGAAGTTGGGTACCCCCCCCCTGCCCCCAAGACACTTTATTAAGTAGAAAAACAAAAATTTAGTACAGAAAAACTTAAGATCTGGTATGCACCCTCCAAGGAGCCCATGCAGCAATGGTGCTGGGCTCAAAGCTATTCTCCTGTTGCCAATGCCTGCAGACACTTACCTCTGAAGATCTTCATCCACACCTCTAAGGGAGAGTTAGGGAAGAAGGAGGATGGGAAAGGGGACACTGGGCTATACAATCAAAGATTCCTCCGGGATCCTGATCCAACATTTCTGGTTGTTCAACTGGGCCTTAACAGGATAAGAATGGGGAACTGAGCTGACAGCCTTCCCTTCTTTGCCAAACCCAGGAGGGCACTGGTTTTAAGGGTGACCTAACAATAATCTCCCACATTGAACTCGTGAGGAAGTCGCCTTTAAGAGAAGTTACTCATGAGCTAAATCAATCTTTTCTCAGTTTTCAGAGCTGCTCTGACTTGTCCACACTGCTGGAGACACAGAAATGCAGGATGAGGTCATCAGATTCTTCTGGATTTTTCTCAGTCTCCATCTGTGCTGGCAGTTGACACAACCCACTTGTCTAGTCTGGCCTAACTGGATGATATGGAATGAGCACTTTTTAAAAACTAAAATGTGTCAGGGAGCAACTGTAAATCCTGATGGGGAATATATGTGCTAATCTTTGACCTGCCCAGGCTACATTTAAGACTAATAAGAGAAAATAATTTTTCATTCAACGCATAATCAAGCTCTGGTATTCGTTACCAGAGAATGTAGTAAAAGCCGTTAGTGTAACTGAGTTTTAAATAAAAAGATTGGACAAGCTCCTGGAGGAAAGATCCATAAAATAGAAATTACACTTACCTGGTAATTGTGGTTCCTTGAGGAATTCCAGTTTAGTCCTCAATGTCTGGGTTGTGCACCTCCTCCTGTAGCTTGGAGACCGGGCATGTCAAAATCGTAGCATCACTGGATGTAGCCTGCTGGGCACTCCCATCATCCCCAGTGAACTATTGACAAAGCATACTCAAAGGAACAACAAAATAAGTAGCTATCATATGCATATTAAGTACACACACTAACTGAACGCAAAACTACAAACTATGCCACTTAACGTGCCCCCCTAATAAGGGCACTGCTTCATACCTTCCCCCTTTCGCCTTATTTGCGAAGTAAAAAGAAGATGACAGATTCAGAAGCGACAGAAACAAATAGCAAGAAGAGCTAACAAAGCCCCCTGAATAATCATACCTACCGGTAGACTTCCACTTCTCCCAACTGGATATCCATTGACAAATGATACCTTGTTTCTCCAGACTGACCCAACTCCCCGTTGACCAAACTCATCTCCAGGTGGGACTGAGGACTAAACTGGAGTTCCTCAAGGAACCACAATTACCAGGTAAGTGTAATTTCTATTTTCTTATCGTTCCTCCAGTTTAGTCCTCAATGTCTGGGATGTAGCAGAGCAGTAATCATTGGGAGGGACCTTTCCATCCGGCTCGCAATAGTGCCGAACCGAAACAGGCATCATTCGCCACCAAAACATCCAGGCAGTAATGCTTACTAAAGTATGAAGCGATGACCAAGTGGCTGCCCAACATATTTCCCCTGGCGGCACCAAACTGTGCTCTGCCCAAGAAGCAGCTTGTGCTCTCGTCGAATGAGCTCGCAAGCTCGTTGGAACTTCAGGACTGTGCAACAGATACGCTGACGCAATCGCTTCTCTAATCCATCTGGAAATGGACGCTTTCGCTGCCGCTTCCCCCTTGCGGGTACCTCCAAACACAAACAAGCGGTCTGATTTGCGGAAAGGCTCCGAAACTTTCATGTACTGCCGAAACACACGCAAGGGTGGACCAAAATTCCTTCCTTTCGCAGCGCCGCCGCTACGACCACCATAATCTTGGTGAAAGTCTGCGGCGCTGTCGCCAGACCAAAAGGTAATGCTTGGAATTGATAATGACCCCATGGAAGAGCGAACCTCAGAAACCTTTGATGGCCTGCTTGGATAGGGATGTGCAGATAAGCCTCCGTAAGGTCAAGGGACGTCAGGTACTCTCCTTGTTGCACCGCTACAATGACCGACCGCAATGTTTCCATCCGGAAATGTGGCACCCGAAGACACCGATTCACTCCTTTGAGGTCTAAAATCAGACAGAAAGCCCCCTCCTTCTTTGGCACCACGAAATATACTGAGTATCGACCCACACCGTAGTCAGTAGCTGGGACCGGCACGACTGCTCCTATCTGTAAAAGTCAATCCAACGTACTGCGGACTGCCAAAATTTTCCTTTGACCTTTGCAGGGAGACATCACAAACGAATCCTGCACCGGCCTTGCTAGCTCTAACACATACCCTTCGCGAATGATCTCTAACACCCACTGATCGGACGTAATTTGGATCCAGGCAGGAAGAAACCTCCGAAGTCGCCCGCCTATCAGTGGACTTTCCTACCGGGACCCACCTCCTTTCATTGTGGTTTGCGAGCTGCTACTGCGGAAGCTGCTGTGAAACCTCTGCCTGCTCCATGAAACCCACGAAACCCCTGGGCTCTAGAGGCAAATCTTCCCCTTTGGAAACCCCCCAAACGAGAAGTACGAAATCTCCTGAAATCTCTAAACTGACCTCGAAAAGATGGCAGAGCCTTCCCTTGCTTTGGCTTGTCCTCCGGCAGTCTCCCGCCCTTGGACTCCCCGAGGTCCTTCACCAGCTTATCCAGGTCCTCCCCAAATAACAACCTTCCTTTAAATGGCAGTTTACTGAGACGTGACTTGGATGACCCATCCGCCGCCCAATTCCTCAACCAAATGGATCTTCGAGCGGCCACCAACGAAGCCATACTATTCGCTAATGCCCGAATCAAGTCGTAATGTAAATCCGCTAAATAGGCAGACCCAGATTCTTAGGCGATTCAACTCTGAGCTCTTCCTGCTCTAGTCGGGTGGACTGACGCAAATGCTGAGACCAACGCAGACAAGCTCTCGCCACCCAAGCTCCACAAATAGAGGCCTGTAGGGACATACTGTTCGACTCAAATGATTGCTTCAATAAACCATCTACCTTCTTGTCCTGAGCATCCTTTAAGGCTGCGCTACCTTCCACCGGGATAGTGGTTTTCTTTGTAACCGCTGACACAGCCGCATCAACTCGAGGTGAGCAAAATCTTTCCTTGTCCTTATCTGCTAATGGATAAAGTCTGTTCATTATCCTCATACCTCTGAGACCCACTTCCGGCTGGTCCCACTCCTCCTGGATCATGCGGTTGACCACCCGGTGAACGAGAAACACTACCTGCGCCTGCCTCACCGCTTGAATAAGAGGGTCTTCCACCTCCTCGTCTTCCGGCAACTGAGCCGTAGCGAGATTTAGCATCTGCAGGGATTCCGTGAGCAGAGCAGTCAGCTCATCCCGTCGGAATACTCGAATGATCTTTGCCTGATCCTCCGACTCCCAAATCTCACCTTCCTCCTAAGTCTTCTACCCTGGTTTCGAATTCCATCTCGGCATCCTCTGTCTCCGGCCACTCGCCATCAGCGAGTGTGTGGCCACTTAGGCGGTTTCTGGGAACTGCCACTAGCCTCGCCTATCCCAGACTGCTGAGAAGGGATAGGAAGGGACGACGACTCTGGCACTTTACCTTGACGTCATAAACAAAAAGCCTGATGCATAATTAATACAAAGTCCGGGCAAAAATCACCGAGCTGCGGTCCTGCCCCCACTACCAGCCGCGCCCCTGACGGCCCTGCGAGGACCTCCTGCGAGGGACCTTGCCCCGCAGCCTTCAAGACCTCGTCCTCTGCTCCAGCCGAGGTCTCCTGGGACTCAGGACCCAACTTGGCCTCCATCTGCTGCTCCACGCTGGTAGACATGGTGACGCAGCTGCGGCAAATTCCAGAGTCATCCACCGTACCCCTGCGGGAGCCGCAGGCCATGCACTGAGGACGCGCTGCCACCTTTACTTTTTTTTTTTTTTACACAAAAAGAGAAAAGAGAACTAACCCAAAGAGCTCTCAAGGGATAGACAGACTCCCGCAAGGAATTATGCAGGGACCCTACACTGAAGATTTGAAGAGGATTTCCCCCACACACAAAGTTACTTATTCAGTCCAAAAAGATGTTACCGAAATCAAAAAAGAAAGTAATAAAATAAAGTAAATACCATAAACTATCTGATTACCCCATTAAACCAAAACCTAATGTCTGTCTGCGCTCCGAAACGCAACTCCCGCCACGTGGCCAACACGTGTTTCTAAAATAGCCGCCGACACCAGGATCGTGAAATGGTGCGAAAACCAGTTAACTGAGCCCTCACTTATCGCTGCAACTCTGCACGTCAGGCCGAGTCCCCCCAATGCAAATTGAAAAAAGGCTTACCCCTCCGAAGCCGCGCTGTGCTGTTTGCCGACGCTCCAGGAGCTCTCCAGCCCGCACGGCCCTGCTCGGTTCAGGCACGAGCGGGAAACCGCCGGCGAGAGTCTTTTTTGCAGCTGAGTTTCCCCAGCTGTGCCGCTGCCTCTGGTAGTATCGGAGAGGTAAGGGTGCCTGACCTGCTGAAGAGCTCTCCTCCGTATCAGCAAGGGGGAGAGATCTGACAGCTACCATGTTGCCGCACAAGATGCAAACATGCAAGGAAGAAGGGGGACCGGTTCAAGCCCAGGAATCCTTCAATACATTTTTTTTTTTTCGATCAACCAAATGAAATTTCACCAAATTAACTCCAATTAACCTACAACTACTCCTACACTACGCTATTAGCTCCTTATATGTTCCTCAAGTGAGCCCAGACCTAGGCTCACTACATCCTCCTGCTGCATGGAGACTGGACACACTGGGGATGATGGGAGTGTCCAGCAGGCTACATCCAGTGATGTCACGATTTTGACATGCCCAGTTTCCAAGCTGCAGGAGGAGGTGCACAACCCAGACGCTGAGGACTAAACTGGAAGAACGATAAGGAACCATCATTAAAGAGGACCCGGGAAGGAAAGCCACTGCTTGCCCCAGGTACATGTGACCTAGATTGGTCACTGTTGGAAACAGGATACTGGGTTTGATGGACCTTGGTCTGACCCAATATGCCACATCTTATGTTCAGGCCATGCTCAAACCACACCCCTCAATAAGCCTCCTTGCAATTTCTACATATTATGGACACTACATGTCTAAATGGAGTGCTT